>JAUZNJ010058767.1:9315-53227 GCA_034780135.1 Jordanella pulchra
CTGAACTAAACTTACGTGTACTGTGCTGAACCGAATTAAAATTTACTTTACTGAATTGATCCAAGCCAAAAGGGAAATAAAGGAGAACAACCCCAGTAGAATTCACAATCTCAAGTTTCAGGGAGAATAATTACTGGATTGAATCCAGGTGAGTGAATAAGAAACAGAACAGCTGTTCAGATGGCAATGAGAGAAAATCATAGATGCAAAAACAGACAGAAAGTAAACAAAAAAACAAGATAAAGGAAGACAAAAATAATTAGCAAATAAAGTATCCACTGTACCAAAAAAGGAGGAAAAATCAAAGATCTTAAGATAAAACTATTTCATATTGTAAATCAAAATCAAGACAGCAACTTAAAATCTATAAAATTGATATAAACAAAAGGCTGTTTGAGCTCTAAGCAGCAGTCTAGATGTGGGCTGGACTAAACTTTATCCAATGACAGATTTATAAAGTGCTGACGATAAGACGCTTTGGGGAGTTTTTACATTTCACCAACATCATTGTGAACAGAGAGACTTCAGGGAGAAGTTTCCTAACAGCGTTCAGGCGACCCAGACAAACCAGAGGTGAGTTGTTTTAAAAAAGACAACTGGAAACTTGTTCCTGCTGGTTTATAGCTGTGAATTTCCAGAAAACCATCAGTGACTTTAAATGTTTTCCTGCTCATTTTTTCTTTCCTTTTCAGATATGAAACATCTAACTAGGATTATAAATTCAATAACTTGCTTTAATGGCTGCTGATCCATGAACTTTAACATAGTCTCATAGTTTGATTTCTGTTTGGTGGACTGAGTCTTTAATGAAATGGCACCAAGGCCGGAAGACGTTTTACCTCAGCAGTGCCTTCTGAAAATCAGATCAAAACTTTATCGTTCCAACATGATTTCTTTAATGTGTATTTTTTTGTTGTTGATGTTTTCCCACTGCACTTGATTTTATTCATGTTCATGGTTTTCTGTACAGCACTTTGTGATAGCTCTGTTTGTGAAACTGATAAACTTTGCTTCCAGTGTCGTTCAGACTGGAGGCTGATTCTTGGCCCAGTTTAGAGTCATCTGATGTAAACCGCCTCACAGTGGGACTTGGATTGGACTCGGTGGTTTTCTCTTTCTTAGAATCTTAAGGCTTTTTCTCTTCATTAATAACTTCATCAGTTACACTTTATCTTCTGATCTCTGTGTGGAGTTTTATGTTTTCATGTTCAAGAAAATCTACAATATTTCACAGTTTTTATGAGCGATTACTGAAAGTCACTGTTTTTATTGGGTCTGCGTTTTTTAATTTCATTTTTCCAAACTGTTCTGCTAACCTGCATCTCTTACTTTCAGATCTTATGGATCAAGAAAGCCATCTGCCCTCAGAGGAAGATGTCGGAGAACCTTTATTCTTAATCATTCAGATTCTGCTAAGGCTCCAGCATGCGGTGATCCTGGGAATCTCACGAGTACGGCAGAGAGTCCTGCAGGGCTTAACTGTGTTCTCCATTGTGATTCTGCTCCTTTTGATCTCAGCCTTTTTATATGGGACCTTCTACTACTCCTACATGCCCAAAGCTGCTTTTTCTGCACCAGTGTACTACTATTATAGGTGGGTACAAAGTAGCTGCAAAAGACCTAGAAAAAGGCACACTTTGATCAAATACCTTTATTTCATCTCAGGACAGACTGTGAATCACCATCATCTTTCCGGTGCTCTTATCCTGTGGCCAATGTCTCTTTGATGAGCAGCAAGAACCATGTAGGTACACAGGATCTCTGATTACTGCTTCCTATATCACTCTCCTCACTTCCCTCCATTTTGGTCTGTGGTTCCCTGCTGACTTCTACAGCTACACTGTCCATTATTTTTTTTTGTTATGCTTCCCATTTCTGCCTGGATTATTTACTTATTTTAAATCCCAATCAAATATGTGACATTTGTGATTTCAGTGTGTGAAAAAGGTTGAGAACATTATAGCAACCAAGTATGCATTTTGATATCTGATTTGTTGTAGGCGCTGACATTTGGCCAGGCGTATCGCATGTACTTGCAGCTAGAGATGCCTGACTCCCCAACCAATCGTGAGTTAGGGATGTTCATGATCAAGACCACCTGTTTCTCTCAGGGTGGAGGCAAACTAGCCTCGTCTTCTCGCACCGTAAGCCATGCTCTGTATTGATTTTTAAAGACACTTTAATACTTTTCTTCAGTGATTCACAAAGTTATGTGTTTCTCAGGCGAGCCAGCTGCAGAAGGCCTCCAGCTCTCGCTTTGTAAGTAGAGCCTTGATCTGTATTAACTTTGATCACAGCCTCAGCATGTTCTAGATCAGAGCTGCTTGTTCTTATGCAGAGCTCTGCTGCAACGGACATGACCTTGTTGTTACTCGGAGGCCTGAGTGAATGACACCGAATACAAACACTGAAACCAACCTGTGCTGAAATGCACCAAAAAGCATGTGTATATTTCTACTTTAAGTATTTTTATTTCATTTTTTTTATTTTGTGGATTTGCAATGTTTTAATTGAGCTGATGTACAGACATGCTAAAAAAAAACTACAAACACTAAACATTTTAATTCCTTTTCATACAAGAGGAAGGACTGTTCTTGGAAGATTATATTTCCTTGCATGGGGGAATTTTAACCTAGATATGATAAAGAAACATAGTGTTGCATTATACAAAGGGTGTCAGCCTCTATAGGAGAGGTTTTACATGATGGGCAATCACTGATTATCAACATTCTTTGTAGGTTCTCTTTAGGAAAAAAATAAACTAATTGGAAAGATAACCTTAAATGATTAGTAATTAGTGAAGAGTAAAGTTTTGAACATGAATTTAAATTCACTACATTTCCTTTTTAAGGTCATTTATGTTTCAAGGAAATTTGGATTTATGATTTCTATTTTTTCTGGGGTAAAAATAAGACGTGACTCAGAACACACTGTCTTACATCTACAGTAAACTCAATATTAGAGTTTAAGTGAGGTGTTGTTTACACTTAAATGAGAGACTTGATCCCATAAAACAAACATTTTAACCAGTTCTGGTGCAAAGAACGAGTAGGAATAACTGTAGGGATTTGGTCTCATTCTAACAAAATCTGCAGCTGGGATTGGTACAAAGTATGGATATGTCAAAAAGCACCTAATGCCCACTGTTAAGTATAGTGGAGGATTTGTAATGCTGGGGATCTATTCATCTTGGCCATGGATTTAAATTCTGAACTATGTTGGGGTTTTTAAACAAAAAGCATTTGTGAGGAGGAAAATAAAAACGTTTTGTTTATCATTAAACTTTTTCCACAGTGGTTTCAGTTCCAACACCTGAGAAATGGTGGGAACATTATCCTGGATGAATGACAAGCAGTGGCTAAAGGGTCAGAGATCCTGTTCTTTAGAGCTCCTTTATTTCTATTTATTAAAACCTAATTAAATGTATTCAGATTAAGCATTGCTGCAGTAATATACAAATCTGTTTTAGAATTTTTTACACATTTTTTACAAGGGATTCCAACACATTTGTCGACCTCTTTATAAAGCGTGTAGCGTTGTTGTGTTTAGGGAATGCTGCGGTACCAATCGGACCTGTTGAAGACTCTGGGAACTCTGCTCTTCCTTCCTGCCTTTCTGAGTGGAGCAGCCGAACAGAAGCAGGTTGTGGAGGTGGAGCTCTTCTCAGAGTTTATAGACGACCCGGTGAGTCACAGTTGAGGTCTTTGTGTTGGAGAGAAGAGACTTTCTTCAGTAAATAATTAAATCAAAGCTGAGTTGTTTCCTTTGTTTGTGCTCAGTATTCCCCTTCAGTCACAGCCGTCATCGAGATCCTGTCTAGCAGGGTCCAGATCTACTCCTCTCAACTGTACGTCCACGCTCATTTCACCGGCTTGAGGTGAGATTGTTGGTTCCTTAAAGGTTGGTCAATGATTATGAAAAGATGGATGAACTTAAACTCTGCTTTCTGAATTGTTATGTTCAAGTAATTTAACAATGATGAGAAATATTTTCACCCTAACCCACATTTGTTTGGTGGTGTTATGTTTTTTCCCCTTTAATGAATCCTAATTTTCATTCTTAACTTTGTATTTTCTCCGGATGTCTTTGTATGACATCAACAGAAAAGCAAAAGCAGGAAGTCTTTTTCCAGGCTCTGAACTCTTTCAAACAATGTATTGATTTGAATATAGCTTAAGGCGCCCCATAGTGTGGGTTATGAAACACCATGTAAGGAAATGGCTAAATGACTTTAAGAATCATTATGATATGACCTCTGAGGTGTATGGAAGTCAAAAACGAAAAAACAAAAGGAAAATCAATAAATATACCATGAAATGAATACATTTATATGATGTCTTTATGTAAAAAAAAAATCATTTGATAATATGTATGTTTATTTCATAGGTATATGGTCAAATCCGTATCTTGCAGATCAGTGCAGCAGACTATCAAACAGAATTTTTTTTTTCCATTATAAGATCTTTCATCCCTGGATTGTTTTGTCTCTTTTTCTCAGATATTTGCTGTTTTACTATCCCGTCATCTCAGCCCTTGTAGGCGTGGCTAGTAACTTCACCTTCCTCAGCTTCCTCTTCATCCTGAGCTACTTGAGACAGCTGTTGAGACAGCAGCAGAAGCCTGAACAGGTGAGGAGAGACGAGGTTTGACCAGACAACCTCCGGCGTACAAGGCTTACTGAGTTGCAATCTGTTGCTGTGTAACAAGTCTGATCTATCTCTGAGGTCCATGTTACAGCTCACAACAGATGGACACCAGCCGGAGTGGAATGACGTGAATAACCAGCCTCAGGATGAAAGGGGTCTCAGTACAGGTGACGAGACATGAGATGGTCTAACACAGCCGCATGTAGCCTCAATTAACTTGACTGGTTGTATAAACTCTTTCACAGGTGCTGCAGAGGGCCTGGGCCCCCTGCAAATGGATCCCACAGACCTAAGTGAAGATGAGCGCCACCTGCAGCCTTGCAGCAACACAGACTCTCAGAACGGACATGCACTTAATCAGGGCAACATAAACCAATCTGAGGCGGCCTGATGAGTTCCTAGCCTAAAACGCATAAAGAGATTTTATTAAAAGTTTCAAGATTTCAAATCAATTCCAAGTGTAGCTTGGAATGTTTTTGATCATGTTTTGTGAATCCTGTATCCAGACTGTAGCTGGTTGAATTGACTCCCTATAAATACTTCATATTTTCTGATTGTATGAGGGTTTGTGTTATGAATTTGCAAGTGAGGAAACTGAACTGAAAAAGACGGACAGAAAAAAACTAAATGAGGAGGAAGGATTAAACTCTGCATCGTAAAAGTCAGATCATTTCAGATGAAGGAACAGGGGCTGCAGCTTAAAGGTATAGATATTTTTAACAATGTATTTTATCCCAAACCTTTCCAGGCCATTAACACATTAAACTCCTCACTCCTCCTTGTTGTGCTGCTTCTCAATAAACTCAATGGTTTTACAGCCAACAATGTCCCACTTGTTTTTAAATATTTTCTTTCTTTTCTTTTTTTTTCCCAAAATGCCTTACTGTGGATTAACTTTATTTTCAATTCATTTGTTATACAACCTGTAAAATTTGTAAAGAAACTTAAGACAAAACTCAGAAAGACATGAGCTACCAGTTTAAAGTATTTTTTTTATTTTTCAGCATCAATTTTAATTTGTGTGCTTTTGATCATCACCCAGCAGCATACAAATGTAAATTTATAATTCAGTGGAATTCGGATTATTTTTTTCTTTGTCTACATAAACAAGCTTTCGTTTCACAGAGGCAGTGGAAACTGGAAATAGCTCCACCTTGTTTTACAGTTTCTATCTTTTTGATTTAGCCATCATGAATTAAAAACATTACATCAGGATACCATCCTCACTATTCAAAACATACATCATTTAAAGTAAGCTTTGCATTGTATGAGCTCTGTGTAATGTTGGTTAAGAGTGGGGTTGGTGTGATAAAAGCAGAGGGAGGACATGGCACTCCGCGGTATCTGACTCCGTCATTCCTGGATGTCGTCCTGCCCTGAGGCGCTGTTGGCTGAGTTCCATCAGCCAGCCCAGAGCCGAGCTTTGGAAACATCATAACGTCACCACATGCAAACTGTGGTTCCAGCAGAGAGAATGCAGGGGGGACGTAACTCCATGACAGGCACATAGCTTTGCTTCTCTGTGAGCTCACCGTTGGATAAAGGTAAGGGGTGTCCTGCAGCTTTGTGAAGCTTTATTCTGCAACCTTTTGAACAAAACTTTGAAACTGTTGTTTTTGCTATTTTTATTCCTGTTCATGCAATTCCCTGAATGGTATTCAAAACTGTGGCTCTCCTGTAAATATTTCCCTGTTGCAAAAGCCCATGCTTTGGCCATGGAGAAGAATCGGCACCTTTGCTCCAGTCGGGACTCGAGCATGGACACAACAGAGGACCGAACGGGCTTAAAGATGGAGGGGATAGAGATAGAAGACACTGACTCATGTGCCGCACTTTCAGATGAGACACACCAACATCTGTCCATCAGCGACGGGCCATCCAGCAGCTGCACTGAAGTCAGAGGCAGGTTCAGGCCCAGGCTCCTGGCCACTAAAAGCTTCCCCCCTTACAGCCAGTGTATAGGTGGGCTGGGAGAAGACGGGGATTGGGACAATGATCTCGACTCAGAGTTACAAATGACTTGCCAATCAAATGCAAAGGAGGAGACGTCTTATGTAAAACCTCATGAAGTGGACGACCCCGCAAAGTATTCCCGGGAAGTTCTCAGAGCCAGATGGAGGTCCAGGAGGAAAGAGAGACAAGGAGGGAGCTTTGATGTTGGGACGGACGGCTGCGACAGAGGAAGGTGGAGTGGGAAGAGGAGGGTTGATGAGAGTGAAGTAACAGGGGAGCACAGCGACGAAGAGAGGGACGAGGGGAAGCACTGGAGAGGCAGAAGTTCCAGTTTGGAGAGAGGGGAGAACAATGAGGGGAACCAAGATGGAAAACCTTCTCCCGCCTCAGCAGCTCAAGAAGGGAACAGCAGCGGCGTGGAGGCCCCCGAGGAGTCAAACGAGGAGCCTGAAGATGTGATGGAGCCAGCAAATCATCGGCATCCAATCCTTTCCAAGCTGCTACACTCCTCCACCTCCTCCTGCTCCTCCATCAACCTCTCCTCAGAAAGCGACGAGGTCTTCAGTGATATGGAAGATGCAATGTCGAAAAGAAAAACCTTCAAGAAGGTGAGAACACCTTATTCAGGAATAATTGACCTGAGAACTGCATTTCAAGGTATTTATCGAGTTTTTTAGTCTGTTATCCCCTCTGTGCATCTTTCTGCTGTTTTGTTTTTTTCAATGCAAGAGAAAACCAGGTTTCTCAACTGTTCTCTGCACCTGTGGTCCAGCTGATTTGCATGGGCTTGAAAGAGGACTTTGACACGGTCAGATTTGAATGCTGTTTGCATGGCTGCTTCTGCTACAGATATGAGTTAAGGGAGGAGCAAACAATGGGAGGACAACTAGAAAGTAGATGTTTCACTCTCTGGCCTCAGGGTGTTTAAACTATCAAACAAAAAAAAACAAACCCATCAGCAGCAGAGGGACAGAGGGTGACGAGTTTTACAGTAAACACTAAATCTGCATACTTCATTTAGAATAAATTGATTTTTAGAGTAAAACTTTGTTGTTCTCGAACAAGCAGCATAAACTGAAGCCATGTTTTCGTTTTAGTCCAACGTCTCTACTGAGCATGCTCAGACCAGCTTTAGCTGTTGTTTTTCTTCTGTCTGGTAGCAGCTGTTTTGTGTATATACAAAGTAGATCTTAAGTTTACAGCTAGGCTCTGTTTGGAGAAAATAGCCAGACAAACATTTTACACATTTTGTTCATAAAAGGCATTTTAGAAAATAACGTTTGCTAAAGTTTAATCCTAGAATAAAGACATAAATAAGACTTTGACTTTACTCGTAGATTTCCTTTCAGTTTGCTCAAGCTTTTGATAGGATGTCCGAGTTACACATGATAAAGGTCTGAGTCCCTCTTCTACATGAAGAACTCATCGTTTCTTCTTTGGTTCTTTATCCCTCAGAGTCGCACCTGGAAAACCTTCCTAACCATGATGCATTGGTCGCTTCGGCGCCAGAGTTCCTGGGTCCAGCTGGCTGGACATCAAGGCATGTACTTTATACAGAGTCACACAACATCTACACAACGCCCCATACGTTTTGTTTATTATCAACACTTTTCCATGTTAAAACTACAAACCTCATTGTATTTCAAAGTTTAATTATGACTGTAAACAACACAAAGAAAAACAGGTATGGTGTGTTTTTATTCAGCCCTCAGCAGTTCTGTTGAACCACCTCTCATTGCAGGTACAGCTGCATGTCAGTTGGATCCAAACCTAGATCAGCTTTGCTCATCTAAAGACTCAAATCTGTCAATCAGATTAAATTGAGAGCCCCTTAAAAGCTATTTTCAGGCCTTGTCATTGTATTTTACCCTGAACTTTGACTAGGCCGTTTTAACACTTTACTATTCAATTCAACTCATTTGTATTTATTTAGCACCAACTCACAACTCATATCATCTCAAGGCACTTTACAGAGACGATTCAATCACACAGTCAGATTGGTTCAAAGTTTTTCTACTAGTCCATTGTAGCTTTGGCTGTAGATTTAAAGACTCTGTAGCGCTAGAAGATAAACCTGATCCCCAGTCGGAAGTGTTATGCAGCCTCAGCTTTTTTTCTGGGATTGCCTGTATTTATCTCTATTCATCTCACCCTAAACTCTGATATGCTGAGACACTAGCTGCCTCAATGACAAACTGCTACCTTTATCAGAGATATTAGAGACAGTATTTGTCCTGTCAAGGGATTCTCCCAACTGAGCTGGAGATCTCGGCAGCCTTTCCAAAGTTGATATTGGTCACTTGCCCTTAGCATTAGCTACCTTCTATGGTTTAGTTTGTTGGAGATTCTAATCTACCATTTTGAGGAGGCTTTGGATAAACTCAGCAGGAAGGCCAGCTCTGTCCTCGGAGGATCCATGGGCCAAATGCAGGTGGTGGGAAACAGAAGGAATCACAAAATTAACATCACCACTTGACCATGTGTCCCACATCATGCATGAAGCAGAACTAAAGAGCTTCTCCAGTGAAATACCACTTCACCCTAGGGGCATTAAGGAGCGCTATCACAGACATTTCCTCCCTGCAGCTGTTTAGACTTTATAACCAAACAAAATCAGGAACGTTTTTACATCTCTGTGGTTAATTGAATCATTTCTTCCTTTCTGAAATAGTGTTGTCATTTAAAATCCCCCAACCCAATTTGATATTCCGGTTGAGCTTAGTATCTCGTTTTCACACCTCAAGAGTATTTCTTCCTTTATATATATTTTTTCTTTTTAACTTGAAACTAATGCAATGAATTTCCCAGTTTAAGAGTAAACAGTTATTCTATTATTGCTGAGTCTATCAGTTTGGGCGGCATACTCCTCCATTTTAATGATAGATTGAGAAGATTTCTATAGGATGCTGCTTTAACTTCTTCACTATGTAATCCCTGACCTGTCTGCCATGTTCCTCAGTCTCCATGCTGCTGTTTCATTGATGCTCTCTACAAAAACTTCAAGGTCTTTACACTTTAACAACCATGTGCCAAAATGTGTTGGTCTTCAGAGCTGGGTAGAGTACTCAAAATTGTACTACAAAAAAGAGCAGCACTACGTCAACAGTTTTTGACTCAAGAAAAAGTAAAAAGTAGTCATACAAGAAATTATACAAATAACAAATAAATGCAGAAGAAATACATTTTTGTGCGCATACATCTTAGAAAACCAATCCTTACAGTGAGAGATGTATGTTTTAGGACAGGGTAAAGAACTTCCATTGATAATATTTACTGTATGTTTACCTGATCTTAGAATAGTTCAAATTACTCACAGAGGACAGAATAGGTAGGAGTACTTTAAAAGAATATTACTCAAGTAAAAATAAGAAGTAAAGCACAGTAAAATACTCCTAAGAGTACATTTTTTTCGAAATGTTACTCAAGTAAATGTAACTAGTTACTACCCACCTCTGATGGCCTGGCACATAGAATCCTAAAGAAGAAAATGAAGTTTGCTATAGTAAGATGATAAATATAACTAATTAATCACTGGACGTACATTTATAGAAATGTTCAGTTAAAAATATTAGAACAGGATTTACTGTCTTAGAATATTGTTGCTGTTTCTTGTATCACCTTGTGTGGTTTTGTCACTAGGCAACTTTCAGGTTAGTAAAGGTGGGGAGGTGCTGAAGCTATACAGTGAACTGGAGGCAAAGTGTCTAGACTGCCTGATGGGAGACGCGCTGAGACCCTTTGTCCCACAGTACCATGGTTTAGTCACCAGAGGGGAGCACTGTTACATCCGCTTAGAGGACTTACTCAGTGGCCTGAGGAGGCCTGTCATCATGGACTGCAAGATGGGAGTCAGGTAGGTGTTTCTCTGCAAGTGGTTAGTTAAAAATTACTTAGTTTGTTTAGGGTTTTTTTTTTAAGTTGGGTTAAATTATGTGTTTTGTAGCAGTCATTATCATATCTGTTGTTAAAAGTAGTTTGTTTATTCTCAGTCTTAATAAAAATCAAAGTGAAACTAGCTGTAGTTATAGTCGGGAGTTTATGGCTGTCATAGTGCCCAAAATCAACTTTTTAAGAATTTCATATTGTCTATTTACCAGAAGATATATTACCTATTTTCCCATGCAGAATAACAACAAAGCAAAAGCTTGTTGAAATGTATTGTTGATAGAATGTGTTGGACTCACCAGAAGATGAGCATGTTTCTTTTCATTTAAACCAAACAGTTTGTTAGTGTATGTTTTAAGTGTCCTTGTACAATAGAATCTGATTTCCTAAATAATGTATTTGGTCAGTTCAATCTAATCATATTGAAAGATTTAAGGTCAGTTAAATATGCTGTAGTCCATCCTAGTTCAGTTATTATTTTAATTGTTGAAAGATTTTCTTTTCAATGAAGCCTCGTTGATTCCATTGAGTTTTAATAATCTCTCATACTTGGCATGCCACAAAAAGGGAAAGGAGAACTCTTTCAACGGGAAGAAACCAGAGCACAACATGACAGGGAGTGTAAGAAAACAGAGCATACATATGAAAGACATTTCTATGTGGAAAAAATAGTAGCATCAATTGCTGTAGAGGCTTCCTCAGGAGATAAACAGACAGCTCTGACCTAGCAGTAAAACCAATAGTAGTTGTACATAGCAGAGATTAAACCAATTATCAAATTCCCTCTTAGGCTAACTCTGTCAGCCTGGGAAAGTAAAAAAGAGAGAGGGTTGAATACAGAGAGTTGGACCCAGGTGTATTATGAAAAGAGAAAAAACAAAGTGATGGACCTGGTGATGGAAGTTGTCACAGCTAAACATAATAAAGATGTAACTCCTATGAAGAGTAAAAAAGCTGTGAAAACAAAGTTAATGGCAGCAGATGATGCAGTATTGGTTAGTAGTAGGAGAAACTATGGCAGAGTGAGGAGAAGTTGACAGTATGCTCTCCAGCAGCCAAAGTTTAGAACAGCTTACAGGGAGCATAGCATATCAGCCTTTAGGAAGCAGCTGTTCAAATTAAATCCTTCTTCCAAACTGGATTTTTGACATTTAAGATATTCCAAAAATATCCAATTTATTTTATCTGAGACATTTTTACATAAAGTCTTTATTTACACTGAAGACTATTTTAGTCTCCAACTGGACAAGCTAAAATTTCCAAACTGAACTTCATGATTTTTCCAAATTGATATGTTTTTTAGGGTTGCTTGCCAGTTCAGACATGGTAAAAAGAAAATATAAGTTATTTTAGTCCCATACTTTAATGTTTCAATAAACAATTAAAATTATGTGCTTGTTTATGATTTCCAAGTTTCACTAATACTTAGAGCTACACTTTCTGTTTTTTGGATTTGAACACGAAACTAGACTTTAATAATTCGTTAAACTTGTTAACTTCTCTAAAGGCAAACATTTTGAAAACTCTATGTAAGGGTTTCATTAAGATGATGAATCTCTAAAGCAAGAACTTTGGAGAGTTTTCTATAAAGAATCTAGATGTGGCTGACACTATGTCGAAAAGTGAGGACAGCTTCAGTGATGTTGGAGAAGCTGAAGGAGTCACTAAAAAGGCTTGATTTCAAACTCTGCTCTTAATATTTTGAATGTCATTCATGACAAAACAATTAAACAATAGATAAATCTTCTGATTCTTACACTGAGTATTTGGCATGGTTTTGGAATCTATTTAGATCTACCAAGAGTAAATAATGTATTTAGATAGATGAAACCAAGGTGAAGATGAGTTATGGCAGCACAGACTCACACAAACAGACAGTGACTCCAGGATTAGAAAATCAAGATATCTATGAAAGCATCTTATACCTCTTGTAAAGCTTGGTGATAGCTGGTTAGTGATATGGGCTTCCTTTACAGCCACATAACCAGCAGAACCTTGCAGTCATTGAGTCTTCAAGATTCAAGAGTTAAATGTTGAAGCATTCATCTGACAGCATGTAAATAATCCATCTGATCAATGAAAAGGAGAGAGTCAAAATTCTTCAGTATGGAAAGTATTGATTTTTCTGCACTATGTTTTTCCATTCAAAGCTTCTTTTTACTTATTACCATTGATCAGTTTTTTAACATGATTATAAAACTGTAATTTTTGATTACAGCTCCACAAAAATCCAAGTCAGAATTCATAAGCTTTTTAATTAATTGGATAAGTCTCTAGAAAATAAATCCTTTTTTTAAGCTGAATTCATGCAAAACATGAAGCATCATATAAAACCTTTAAACCAGAGACCAAAAGGTTTGATTTCTTGTGTTCCAACAGTTCTAACTACTTTTTATTTGTTTCTAAATTCTGTAAAGGATGGCAGTAAGATGTAAATAGCCTTTTGAACTATGATAGCATTTCCTATCTCAGGACATTCCAGGAGGAGGAGGTGATCAAAGCCCGAACCAAGCCCCATATAAGGAGCGACATGTACCAAAAGATGATAAAAGTAGACCCATCAGCACCAACAGCTGAGGAACACGCACAGAAAGGAGTGACCAAATGGCGCTACCTCCAATGGAGGGATACAACCAGCTCTACGTCTACGCTGGGCTTCAGGATTGAGGGCATCATGGTACTAAAGAAGCTCAGTTCTTGGATTTATTATCATGATAAATTACGTCGATCTAAGTGTGAAATATGTTTTGAAAACATTTTGGATTGGCAGATGGAGGACGGCACAGTCCAGCGAGATTTTAGAAAAATCCACACTTTGTCTCAGATCACAGAGGCGTTACTCTACTTCACCAGGAGTCAGCTGGACACTCTGGTAAGACACAGTTACAGAACACAAATAAGATCTAAATATAGAGTTAGCTGCCTCAAGAGTTAAACTGGATAAAGCAATCATCGAAGCTGTCTGAAGGTGCATAACTGGAGGTGTTCCATATTTGTTAGTGCATTTTAGGAGGAGCACTTATACAATACTACATGTAGTGAAAAACTAAAGCATTAAAAGAAATGTACCTTCTTCATTACACCAGGCACAAGCATAAAGCTGATCCAACTAGAAATCCTCTACTCAGTTTGAGCTATTATGTGATATCAACAAAGACCTGCAGCTGTAATTTTAAATAAAAGGTGGCTCTGTTTCATTTTGATTTCAATTTAGTTTATTTATTTTGTGCCAGTTTACAACGCATGTCATTTTAAGGCACTTTACAGAGACTGTTCAACCAGATCACACAGTCAGATTGGTTCAACGTTTTCTATCTAAGGAAAACTATCGACTCGTACCAAGCATGCATGTAGCTACTGTGGAGAGGAAAAACTCCCTTTTAACGGAAGAAACCACCAGCAGAACCAGGCTCAGTTTGAGTGGCCATTTGCCAAGGCTGTTGGAAACAGACACACAGAAAGAAGCAGAGATACCGTGGAGCAACCGTCAGCTCCACAGGCCCCGTCCAGGAAAGACACAGCCAGGCAGACGAGCTCTGAGCCACTGGAAATGGGCCAAGCTCCAACATCTATAAACAAATGTGTTGATGGCAGCAGCCCAAATGTTCTCCAAACATTTATTACTCTTTTTTCTTTCCTGGAAGAAAAATGTCAACCTCCATTTCCATTCTCCTCACAATATGAGTTTACATTTATGTCAGCCTGATATGTAATAATTGATCTTTCTGTTGCCACTGAAACCCCTGTGTGTTTTCAGAACGCATACCACTCCAGACTCTTGGACCTGAAGGATGCGCTCAGGAGTTCAGAGTTCTTCCGAACCCATGAGGTTGGTTAAAAAAGGAGAGATGTTAGCTTGATCTTTAATGAGACTTGCACAGATCCTATTTGATTTCATTTGTGCTCAATATGTCACTGTCTCATTACCCGATCAGGTTATTGGCAGCTCGCTTCTCTTTGTCCACGACCACAACAAGGCCAGCGTTTGGATGATAGACTTTGGGAAGACGATGCCTCTTCCTGACTCGAGGGAACTCCAGCACAGCGTCCCTTGGGTTGAAGGGAACAGGGAGGACGGCTACCTTATCGGTCTGACCTCCATCCTCACCGCTCTGAGTCAGGCCATCAGCGTAGCTGAGGGGCAGCAGGGGGGAAGCTGAGGGGAAGAATAGAAAGAAACATGAAGTTCTCTGAGAGTCTGTGAGACAAACTGCTGGATTTGAGGAGGAAGCAGAAACAGTGGCTGCTTCAGTGAAGCTGAAACAGAAAGAAGATCTTAAGAAGTGGAAGCTAGTTTTTCTGAATGTGCATCTGGCATGTACAAAACAACTGGAGGAGCTTTTTGTTATAAGAAATAAAGATTTTCAGATGTTGTGTTTTTATATAAAATGTAAAAAGAAATGGTAAAAAATTAGTTTTCATTAAGCATTATGTCACGCACAAAACCTCACGCCCTGCCTGTTTTAAGTCAGTACGTGTTTGTATATTCAGGTTACTTTTGCTTTAAGATAAGAGAAATTGGTCAAATGCATGTTGCTATTTTTATTACCTATGAATTAAATTTCCAGAGATTTCCACTGTTTTCCTTTCTATATCACTTTAAAAAAAAAAAAAAAAATGGGGTCTGGCTGGATGCTTGCCTCTTCCCTCTCTGCTAATCAGAGTGAGAATTTATCCTAGCTGTCACTCTGCCTATTTGTACCTCTGTCAGTCCACTGGATTCTCATCGGCTGCTGATCTGGTCATAAAGTATGATCATCACCTGCTTCTTGGCAGTCAGTCATCATCCAGTCTGATCAGAGCAATCAGCCACTTCAGCCTGTCACCAGCAGCTTCTGCCTTCATCTGCCTCCTCAAGCCCTTTACCTGCCTGGTTCAGTCGTCACTTCCCAGCTCAATATGGCTACCAGTCTGCCTGCATTCATGATCATTCACCCCTGTCCCAAAGAATAAGCCAGCATCCCGCAGCAACGCCGGGCACCAGCATGGGTACAATTCATAAATGCATTTTCATTACAAATCCTCCAAAAAGAAATAAAAACCAAAACTTTACAACTATGCAAAGATTTGTTACCAAAAAAAAAAAAAGTTTCCAGACAAAGGCAGTCAACCAAGCATATATTTCCTTAATTTTTGTTTCAAATATTTTACAATAATGTGCATAAAGGCTTTTGTATAACTTGGGTCATCTAAGAAGACGATCTGAGAACCTGGGATTCAGAAAGACATTTTTAGAACAAGGACAGAAGGAGTGGGGAGAAAACACACCTCTGAGGGGTGCCAGTTCTGATGGGTGGCCTAGTGCTTGATGCTTGACAATCTAACTTGCTATTACTAGTCAGCAAGGAAGTTAGCTGGGTGAATTACTAGCAGAGGGCATCTGGACTGGAAATTCAGTTTGTGATATGCTAACACTCTAAAGGTTCCAGGAACATCCTGATTCACTTTAATTTCATCAGAGATTTTAGCAAAACGTTTTAAGAAAACATTTTGTTGTTTCAAGAGCCTATTGGTTATGTATTTTTCTACTATGGATAAAGGATTGACACTGTATATTGCATAGGGCATTCACCAACAAGATGATCAACATTTTGCGACATCAAATCTTAAAATCTAAGATATTGTTGTGGGTAATATAATAAACTGAAAGATACACGAATGCTTTATTTCATTCTACTCTTAGATTTAATAATTTCCCTGCAATCTGTTAGATTTTTAATATTTTTTCTACTTAATTGTTTTCATAAGAACAAATCTGCATTTTCAACTTGAACTGACAGGTCCCATTTAAGTACGAAGTACAAATCATTTATTTTTTATATTTTATTTATAAAAAATGCATTTTTATTTTTTATTTATTAATTATAGTTTCTTTGAAATGTGGGATATATTCAGTTTTCGGGTGTCATTGAATAAAAATACAAACTCGGCAAAAGTGATCGAATCTGATTCGGTATTAGACCTGCAAGTTTTGGTCTGTTCCACTAGGTGGCGCCATGACACATTTTTTCCAGGAGGAGAAATTAGCCGTGGTAGAAATTTAGCGGGCAGACTGTCATCCCTAAAGGTACTCTCTATCGTTTTTAAAACGAAAATTATATTTTTTTAAAAATTATTGGGTAAAACAAATATTATAACGAGTCAAAAATAGCGAAATAAAAGCCGCAAAGCTAATGTCAACAGCTAGCTAAAAGCTAATATCAACCGCTACGCTTTATCAAGTAAAGGTGGTTATCAAAGTTAGTGTATCTGAAGTTATAAGTGCTGAACAATGCCGTTTACCTGTTTGGTTTAATTTGAAACTATTTGACCATTTTAAAGATTAAAGGACTGAGGACAGGGTGGGTATGTTTCTGAGAAACTACACCAATCTCGCTGTGGTGGCCCGCGTGTTAAATCACGGTAAGTGACCCTTCATTTTTAATCTCTAACTCATTAGGACCAACAATTATTACAGTTTCTAATGATAAGGAACGACTTGATACTGGGAAGGCAAAGGGTTTTTAAAGAGGTAGTAACAATAATTATCCCTTTTGGAAAGAGGGAGGGTAAATCAGTTATTAAAATAAAAAAAAAATGTAAATTTAACCAACGAGGTGGATTCAGTGTTGAACTGTTGAATACACAGAAAGGATAGAAACACCGTGTAATAAAGGCAGGAAAACAATGACAGGAATACTTAGAAGTGTAGAAAACAAAGAGAAAATCTGTATAAATTTGGACAGCATTATTCGTTCATTTGCATAACACAAAATCAAGATTTAATTTAGTGAGTGGAAGCTATTGTTGTTACACATGAAAGAATGAAAAAACTGCTGTTTTTTGTTTTTTTTTTGCTGGTGGTGGAGCATATGGCAGCAGCACACATGAAGAGTGAGAACCTGTTTTAAACTTTGAAGCCAGTTTTTGACATAATCTGGTTTGTGAATGGATCAGAATGGCTAACAGCAGTGAAGGGCTTTCTGCTTTCCTCTGCCCCCATGCTAACTCATTAAATAATGTGTTGCAATATAATATTTATTCTTTAAATAAAATTGAAGTTTAAACTATTAATAGTCTAATTGGTTTTTGTCTGGCAGCGTTAATGAGCAAGTTGGATAAATCAGTTCTGACAAAACTGTCCATTTTGGTTGATAGTATTCTACCGAAATTAGAGATGTCTCTGTAAGAAACAGTTTAAACGCTGTTTTTTTATTTGTCTGCTGTATCTTCTTTATCAAGCTTAGCAGATATCATGCTATCTCTAGTCATAATATCTAGATATTTTAAAACTTTAATCACATTAAGATTGAAATGTATAGGAGGCTGACTCTGAATTCCTTTTAATTATGTACAGTGTACTGTTTTAAAAAGTAAAAACTTTATATTGTAAACTTAATAATTATCCTAAGGAAATACCAGACATACAAATCTAGATTTAGTCCCACTAATCTCTCTCATCTCTTGTCTAAGCTGACGTCAGGACGTTGTAAACATCTTTGTCTTTAAAAGCAAGAAAGCTGAATTGTATGCCATTTATTTCAAAAATGTATATGAATATGAATTTTAAAAGCCTCGCTTCTGCTCACATGTTTTTCTATTGCTTACTATATTGTATTGAACATATATGTTTAATAAACAGAGACGGGAAAAGATAAAGCGTTAAGCACATTTCGTGTTTAATGTAAGGTTGCTTACAAGTACTTAATCTTAGCAGTTGTGCTAAATCTGACTGTTGATATCATCAGAGTACAAAAATAGGTATCTGTGTGATTTATTTTGGTTTTTGTTTAATCTTTTTTGTTTGTTTGTTTAAAACTGACTTTAAACAAAGTGCCCCGCCCCCTAGTTTTGCCCTGGAACAGGAAATTGTGTCAAATGTGGTTTCTTCCGTCGTCTTCTTATTAGCATTGGAAGCTAAGCTAGGCTATCAGCGAAGTCGATTGAGTAATTACAATTTTGTTGTCTTTTTCGTCCCCCTGGAACCATGTGGGATGTTTGAATTGTTTGCACCTTCTCTAAACTTTGTTTTATAAAAGAGAGAAGCGGAACCACACTCTTTGTGTTTTTCCAACAAGGGCTGCTCCTTTTTTTCCACCCTTTAGCGAACACTATTAAAAGAATATGGCGGACGGCGGGCGCTACTACAACGGTAAGAACCACGTTTACCGTCGCATCGAGCTCATGTGTTCTCTTGCTCTTACTACTTTCCTTTAGACCGTGAAAACTTTATGGTGAGGAGAGAGGTGACGAGAGCAGATTCCACGGTCCACGGAGGTAACACGTGTCTTAAGGCTCACCGGACAAAGTATTATTAATGACTAAAGATCTTTAGTGTTTGGAATGGTCCATGTAAACAGTGTTTATTGCTAGAAATTGATAATTGTTCTAGCATTTAAATACAACCTTCAAAGTGAAAACTGAAACTAACCACAGCACTGCATTCTAACGCAGATGGCTTTAAAAACAATCTACATAGATGTAGTGATTTGTTTTTTTTATTATTTATTCAGAGAAATTAATGGAGCAAATCTAAATATAGGCTTTTATTTTAAGTTTAATCTAGTTGAAAGAAGGATTTTGTGAAAGGCGGGGCAGTGATCATAATCAGTTTAGTGAAAGCATACAAAAGGAAAATAAACAATCAGCCTTTCTTTGGTTTGGTTGTTTCTATGTTTTGTTCCAGAATGTGTAAACATTTATTCAGCTGTTTACAGTTTTTTACTAGACATTTATTTCAGTTAATGGTAGAATAACTTGTGGGGAAAAATGGTATTTGTATCTGTTTCTCGCTGAAAAAAAAGGCTTTGTTTTCCTTTGCAAGCACAGAGGCGGTAACATAATTGACCTGGTGCTATGATTTCAGTAAAGTCATTGGAGCTTCTTGTTATTTACACGTCAATCAAAGGAAAAATGTATATTCTGTCCGATTACTCAATATCTGCTCTCTGCATTCTAACTAACCGAGGCAACCTTGTGGAAACTTTTCTTTAAGAAGTTTGTTTATTGAGCTTTGGGAGCTCAGTAGAGCTCCAGAATATTATCCAAGTTTTTCTGGACTCTGATACTTATTCTGTGCCCTTGCAGAACACGATGACAGAACTGCTCCGTTTCGCAGCCGCAAAGGTAGAGGCCACAAGGGCCGATCATTTGACAGAAGGGACCGTCAGCGAGGCAGTCACTCAGGAGGGTTTGGAGGCCCCGGACCACGGTCCAGGCTGCTGGAGGATACAGATGGAGATGTTACTATGAGTGACAGCTCACAGGACAGCAGCTCACAGAACAGATAGTAAGTTTGTTCTTCGTTTTTGTTATATGACCTAATAGGAAGGCAGGACACCTTTATTAGCACAATCTAGATGTTTCCCTTCTCTACTACAACAGATTCAGATGATTGCTGTTATCCTGCATGTTTTCAATGATAGTCAATATTATTCTGATCTGTTATTTCAGCCCTAACTGAAAAAAGTAAAACTGCAGAACATAAACATCTGAGATGTTATCATTGTAGTTTTTACAGCTGTGATTTAGCAATGAGAACTGCTGCCTGAAATGGTGAGGAACACTTTGGGGAGGGTTAAATTACATGTTACATAGATACTGATAAACCTAAGGTGCTTTGTTTAAGGGAGTGTGGAGATTCTTGTGTGACAGCAGCATTAGCTCAGTTAGCTTTAGGGCAAACCCAACCTGACTCTCCACTTAGGTCTGACCAATAGAACGTGAGGCTGCATTTAAGGTGGTATTAGCAGCTTCACTTAGAGCTCATTGTTGAAGAACTTCAAATATTTAGGTCAAGTGTTGTTTACCAGAAACAAAGCAAAATAATGTGTGTTTATTTTTGCTGGCGGTGTAAATTTATACCAGTTTTGGCTTCACTCCCGCAAGGTCTCCCTGTTCAACTCGTACAAGATGGCAAACGATACCCAAGGGGAAGAGGCCGATTATTCTGTGTTTTAGAAAAAAAAATGCTTTCTAAAGTAGAAAACGGAAAACTAAAAAGGTTGCAGTGGAATCTGATGTTGGGTTAATCTTCATTTCTACTTTGTTTAATCAAATAAGATCATCAATTATCTTTACTCTGATACTCTGCTGACATCTAAGACTCAGAATAATCTCCTACCAGTCCAGGTCACGATTCTGATAACGTTTATAAAAGTCACCATAATATTGAGGAAAAATTAACTTTAAAAAACAAACTACATAAAACTACATGAAAACTTTGAAAATCAGTCGGTGACAAATGATATATTTATAGACTGTGATGTATATTGAAATATCAGAAGTGTGTGTAAAAGTCATATCACCAATATTGAATTAAACCATATTACGATTTTTATTGCTATTAAAATATCGTCCAGCTCTGGTATAAATTCACCATTTTGATATATAATTAATAATTAACTGAAAAAGTAACCAACATATTAATGGATTAACCAAAGAATCTTTAGTTGCAGCCCCGTTTAAGTCACTTGAGATAACCATGTGCACTTTGTTGGCTATCTTTAGTGCCTCATTGGAGAGGTGGAGGAACTGTGTCTCAACAGACATAGGCCAGCTAAGTTGGCCGTTTCCTAAATTACTTTTATGCAGTTTAATTTCTTCCTTACGTCGTGCTCTACGGCCTATTTGTCCCCTTTAGATCTATACATCTGTGTTGATGTGTTTTTATTTGACGTTAAACATAATTAAATAAGAAAAGGGCAACTTTTACCGACCTAATACGAGTGTTATGCGGTGAAAAGCATACCTGTAGATACATGCAAACCCAGCTGTGGGAACATGCATTGCTCATTACAACCTCATATCGACGGAGGAAACAAGTTGGAAACGATTGACGGAGCTACTTTTAACCGTAGTTGTAATTCAAGCACATATGTGTTGTGAAAAGCTGTTGTTGTTTAGCATGTTTATCCAAGAAATTTGTACTCGTACGATTCAAGTATTTGTCGTACTTGATTTAAGGTACCATCCACTGAAC
Source organism: Jordanella pulchra (assembly GCA_034780135.1). NCBI lineage: Eukaryota > Metazoa > Chordata > Actinopteri > Cyprinodontiformes > Cyprinodontidae > Jordanella > Jordanella pulchra. The sequence goes on from JAUZNJ010058767.1 coordinate 30,760, forward strand.
ATGATTTTAGAGTTGGGCTGTTTTTAGGCACCAAATATGGAGCCTGAAATGCAGAGCAATTAAAAAAAAGATTTTGGAAGTGGAATATTACTAGAAATAAAACCATTCGTCTTCCTCAGCAACCCATATAGACCGCCTCGGAAGGGAGATGGACGGTTTGACAGACGTCAGGATAGAGGAGGAGGAGGAGGAAGAGGAATTCCGCGAGGTGGAAACAGAAGAGACCGAGAAACTTTGAGATGCCGGTTGGGCTGGTACAAAGTCACGGTGGGGGTGTATGCATTAACATCAATGATGAGAACACACTTGCATTATAACCCTTTCAGCAGGGATTACATTTTGTGATTTCTGATCACCAGATACCACATGGGAAAAAATATGAAAAGAAATGGTTGATTACCGCGCTCCAGAACATCTGTTCGGTTCAGTACACACCTGTACAGGTGAGACTAAGCTCTGCCTCATCGACTGTCCTGCATAAATAATATAGAACCGTTCAAAGACACTTTTTCTCCTCTTCCTTTGCCCGTCTAGTACCATGTTGACCATCAGAGGGCCCATTTCTATGTGGATGATTCAGCTGCTGCTGGTGCTTTGCGCAAATGTTCCCACAAGATCACAGACTCGGATGGTTATAAGGTATGTTGTGTTAGGAGCTAGTACTGATAGCTTTCAATGATCAGTCTACAGCTGTCAGAAAATGCTGATTTTGAACTTTTCTGTTTTCCCATTGGATGTTGATTATTTTAGGTGGAAGTACACGTCAATCCAAGCAATCCTCCATCCTTCCTGCAGTCAGACCTGAAGCCTGAACACTTAGAGCACCTGAAGGTGAGCTCCACAGATTTATTTGCTCTTTTTTTTTTTTTTTTTTTTTTTTTTTTTTTTTACTTGCAAATTGTTACGGAGTATAAACAGAAATATTCTAAAAGGTGGCAGATATTAACCAGTGCAAAGATGTCGACTTAAAAATAATGTAAAACTTGTAGACGCTTTGTGCAGAGCAACAAAAATGCCCATTTGTTTCCTACTATGTGCAATGCACTAAATAAGGTTATTGGGGTGCTGTGTTGTCTTTACATTCTGAATTAGATTTCAATCAAAGAATTTAAAATCCTAATATTTTAAAAGTATCAGTATTCTGATAATAAATCAAACATTTTTTTTTTAGAATGTCAAAATAAACCTGCCTTTTTCTAACACCTCTCAGCTTGCCTTAAGTCGCACCTGAGGACACGCGTAGTTTCATAAAACCAAGGCTCAGAGAGTTTATATCTTTTCCTGGTTTTAAAGGGAGCCGTAGAGTTAAAAATAATAAACTAACTAGTATGAGTATTGACATCAAGATTGATCCTGTAAACTCACACTGGATCATCTTTTTTTATTTCCATCTCTTCCTTTTTACATCTACTTCTTTTCATTTGTTCTATGTTGTATGTTTTTATTTATTCACGCAGCTTCTGATCATGTCTGTAAATGAGAAATGGTTCTCAGTTTACCCGGATAAATAAAGGTTAAATAAAAAAATGCTCAAGGTTTGTCATTGCAGTATAAATGTAATCTAAAATGAGTTTATAATTATTTTAAAATAATCACAACCAGTCCTTCAATTCAAGAATAATTATCCTTATTAAACTAGGATGCTAAATCAGTGTCCATAGCAATGGAGTTCAAATATTGAGGCTCAACACTAGAATATGAATGAATATGAACCATGAAAACCAGATGCAAACACTTAAGCTAAACTTCCAGTTTTGTGAGGGGAGTTAAATGAGCCCAATCCAAAGGAACAGGTTCTGAAAGAGGAGCTAACGGACTTTCTTGAAGCCATGATTCTGTGATTAACATGAAACTCAGATCTCGAGGTGTGAAAAAGTCAAGTAACATAAAGTTCTGGTTTGCTAAAGACTGAGCATTAATCAAGAGCCTGCGAATTATCTGGGCCCGAGGTCCATAGAACAGGAGCCGAAGTCTGGAAAGGTGCATGCAGCGGTGTTTAGTCCCAAAGAGTGTTACAATCCTAGCGAGTAACACCTGTTCTCATAATGGCGAAAAAACAGCAGATGAGCTTTAATCTTTCCTGAAATGACTCTGCATCCAAGGGTATCTTCTTACCCATGCAGCAGATGAAAGGCGCCGCACCTCGGGACGAATATCAGAGTAAAACAAAGAGAGAGAGCTCCAACTCCTGCGTTCCACATAAACGTCTTCCAGCGTCTTAACATTTATCACTTGTAGGCAAATACAGCACTGGCATTTTAACCTCACAAATAAAATAACAAAGAAAAAGGCAGTGGGCCAGGTACACTGACCGCCTCTTTCCAGGAATGGAGACATTTTTCATATCATTGTTTTATCTTTGACAGCAATGCATGGCGAAACGTTTTGATGGTTCTCAGCAGGCACTCGACTTGAACAACATTCGGACCGATCCAGGTATTTGGACATTTCCTTCACAAAGACGTTGTGGAGTCTTTACAGTTGTTTTGCTGCGTATAGTTTTTGTAAACTGCTTTGTGTTATAATCGAAACATTTTTCATTGTGTCGATATACAACAACACCTGTTCTATTGTTCTTGACATGTTTGCAGTCAGAAGCATAAAAACAACTCCTCAGTGACCCAACGATGCAGAGTAAACACTTTTTTAAGTTATTGTATTTATTTGACAGACTTGGTGTCTCAGAACATTGAAGTCATCCTGAACAGAAAGACAAACATGGAGGCTGTCCTTAAGATCATTGAAGAAAACATTCCTGAGGTAAAGTCCAGGGGATCATTAGTTCCTGCTGGGAGAAGCAGAGAGGTGGGATTAAATGAATCCACTTTAGAGTTCTAATGGTTTTTCTTTATTCTTTCCAGCTGGCATGTTTGAACCTCAGTAACAATCGTCTTCACAAGCTGGACGACCTGACTGATGTGGTCACCAAAGTACCTAATCTGAAGGCTCTCAACCTTTCTCAGAATGAGGTGAGAAGAGCTGCTGGACTCAATGAATAATAAACTGGCATCGATGTCAAAAGTCCACACTGAGCTTCCGGAGCCACAATTGTCACTGTGGACCGTCCACAGTGGCTCCTATCATCCCAACCAGGAGAATACTAACCATCCTCTTCTGAAAAAAAGTTTGTTTTCCTGGATATTAAAACTCAGAAATGGTTTCTGATGTTTTCAGCACTAAATTCATTTTGTTTTGTTGAACTGAGGGTAAAAATGTTAGTCGGACTATAAAGGTTAAAGACCCCTCAACTCCTTTCATCTTGTAAAGGTTTGCATCTCCTTAAAACAAAAGACAGTAGTTAATTGTGTAAGTAAGCTGACATTTAAAGATTAATCAAAGGAACTGGTTGTGGTATATTTCTTTGTAGCAGTATCACAGCAAATTGGATGTCTTATAGGTTCATGCCTTGTTAATCTGTTGCATAAAATCCCACTCAAGTACATTTAGGTCTCTGGTTTAACATCCTAAAGTAAAGGTTTTATATGGTTTTGGAGACCGCACAGCACTGTAATACACTGCAAACCTGTTCTACTGTAAATTGTGCTTTTGGGCTTTTTTTTTGTCTCCTCTCACAACATCTTTGTTTGTTTTGTGGTGTGAATGTTTTAGTTGAAAACAGATCGAGAGCTAGATAAAATAAAAGGCCTGAAGCTGGTGGAGCTGTGGCTGAGCAGTAATCCTCTGTGTGACCACTTCAAGGATCAGGCTGCATACATCAGGTCAGTCCATGACGCGGGGGGGGGAATATCACCATGTAGGTGACTAATCAGGGAGGCTAACCTGCCAATCAGCTTGTTTGATACAGTTTTCCAGGAAGTTAAGTGCTTTTATTATAACTACTAACTCCACATAACAGGGTGAAGTTTGGGATCAACCTGCTGATATTAACTCAATATTTTCTCAATGTTTGTAAAAGCCAGAAAAAAGATTTTAAGAGCTGTTCTTTTGAAATCATTTTCTTGCCTTTATATCTACAGGATTGATGAACAAGGCTGCTAATAAGATCGTTTCCAAGCCTCTAATGACCTAGTGTTTGCACTCATCCAAGTGAACATAAAGCAGCCTTAATACATGCAAAAATGTTAATCTTATCTGCATTAAACATTGATAAAGTGTGTTTGTGCTTTATGAAGTCATCTTTTCCTTTCCCACTGAAAGCTAATCATTTCTCACTGCCAAATGTTGCTGAGAGGACTTCAGAATAATCTTTTGTTTCTTTCAGTTTGCTGAAACCTGTTTCACTGAGCGTTCAGCCTCTTTCTGCCAGTGTTAGTGTCACTTTGGGGCTCCTTCACCTTTGGTGACGTGTTTATGGTTCTCGGTGATGCTTTACCCAGCACTTCCCTGCTGTCATTCTTATTAGTCTTCCCCTCATCCTTTGCCAAACGTGCAACACTGATTACCAATTCTATTCAACTTAAAGACCGACACAGGAGGTGTTTTATACATTGAAGTCTTTGAAGCTACAGCACTGTTTGCATGTGCTGTTTTGGAAAGAGAAACCCATTGCCAACTTGAAAGATGTTTGGAGGAAGCAAAGAAAATCTGCAGCCCTTTTCTCCCCTCCCCTCACAGCATCAGTGCCCTTTCGGCCCCTGTCTCAGACGAGTATGGAAGGCTGGATAGCCAATGACGGGTAAGATCCCACCTTCAAACCTCGGGACAACCTAAGGCAGGCACAGTCACGATTACTCGGACTCAGTCCCCGTGAGCTCAGGCTCACCGAAAGCGAGGCGAGATGACACCGAAGAGTGGGGACTTTACAGGCGTGGCCGTTTGGGCAGAGGCGGAGCGGGATTTATCACGATCAGTGATCCATGTGAAGAGAAAGAGAAAACCAATTAGTCTCTTCCAATATTTCTGATCTCATGGCCTAGAACCGGCCCCCTGCTTTACAGAGCAGCGAATGGAAACGTTGGCGTTAGCCTTCAAATGCTTCTAAAAGAAACGGATTCTGAACATGAATGAAATCCAGCAAATGGCGAAAAACCCCAAAAACTCTAGGTTTCTAAGGGCTGCAAACAGCACAGAAAAACACTTTGATGAGCAAATGGTGCAGCATGTTACCACTGTGTCTTCAGTGTTCACTGAGCCACTCAGGTGGGCGCTCAAATAGAAACGCTTTAAACTGCTAAAAGCTCTGAGCTTGTTCAGGAGGGGAAACTAAAGGATGAGTGGTGGGACTGCTGGGTCCAGCTCCCTCTGAGACTAGCTGTCCTCTTTCTCAGCTCTCTCCTGGCGTTGTCTTTCTTTGCTGCTGGTTATGTAGTAACGAATGTGATCAGTGAATGTTGGGCCCCATTGTGAAAGTCTATGTGAAAATGACCTTATATTTTTTTACCCAGACCTAGACTCATCTGTTCCTCAACATCTTGGCGAGAGGTTTGGGAGGGGGGGAGTTAACACGAGATTGTCGGTAACCCTCCTCTCTCCCAGCCATGCATAACCTTTTGGTTTTACTAACATAGATGTGTATCCTGGTTTTCAGCTCGGTCTAGTAGCTGGTGGCCTGTTTGTATGTGTGTACTCCTAGAACAGTGTGCTTGTGTTGCTCTCCCATGTCAGATCTTTGTATGTCACCAGTAAGGGGGGGAGAGGGTGAGTATTCTGCTGGTAAGTACACTCTGGGATGGGAGAAGGGTGCACAGCATCAAACCGGAGGATCAGTGCGTGGAAGTTAGTGCTTTAGTGGATTTACTCGTATATTTGGAAGAAAGAAACTTATGGATGTAGTGTGCTCACTTATGAATCTACATACGGATATTTAAAGGAAATGAGGCATTATAAAAATAAAATTGGTGGAGCAGCTGGGGGTCTCATCTTTAATATTTTTGTGTATTGCATTGTGTTGGATGATAACCTAGTTGCTTTTTTTTTTTTTTTTCCCCTCTACCAGTGCTGTGCGGCAGAGGTTTCCTCGGCTCCTTAAACTGGTAGGTCCACATGCTTTTTTTACCCCCTCATTGCATCACACTTACACCCGAGGCCACTCAAACATAAACGCAACAAGACTAACAGGATTTTTTATCAGTAAATCTTATTTTATTCTGCCGCAACACCTTGTAGTTTTTAACATTCTGTCACAGAAAAACCACAAAGCTCTATCTATGTAATAGGCCATGTTTAACCCTTTAAAGCCCGAACCATGAAATAATTGACAGAAAATTCTGATTTTTTTTTTTTTTTTTAATGTGAGTTTTCATTGGATTTTATGGAAATAAACGTAAATTTAAATTTGATGTTTATTTGCATAAATTTTGATACATTAGGCATTTCCATATAATCTTTTATACATTTTCTGTTTCCTACATATATTAAGTCGGGTTCTCAAGAGCGAAAATATCCCATTGATGATGCAGAGATTCAGAAATTCATGTATCAAATATGATACATTTGTCTTTTAAGGGTTAAGGTGAACAAAAACATGGTTTCCAGGACTGTATGATTAATATAAAGAGTAGAGTGCATATATGCTTTGCGGTGCTGTCTTACATGCATTGGGGACACATGACTAATAGTCACCCAGTCGGCAATCTCCCACCTGAGCTCTGGTTCTGTGGGCCGCCTCTGATAAACCGTCTCCACTCATTTCAATGCAAATACTTGCTGCTCCTAATTATTATTCATGTACAATCTGCAAACCATGCATAAACTCCCTCCGTGGCAGAAATGTGCTTTTTAGTCTATAAAGTTAAACACATTTTTAGTAATGCAGCCTTTGAAGGCTTTTGTTTACATGGGTCAACATGCAGATTGGTGACCAGTCACATGGTGTGTGACAAATGTTTCTCTGTGTGGTTTCCTGCCAGGATGGCCATGACCTCCCACCACCCATCGGATTCGATGTTGAAACTCCCACTGCAATCCCCCCCTCCAAGGTTTGTTTGTTAGTCCAGCTCTCAGAGCAGTGAATTGTTTTCTCCTGCAGTAGATGCTCTTCATCATGTCTTCTCTACTTATATTAAGGCTTTAGTGAAGCATTGTTGATTAGGCTCCCTACTTATCCTAAGTAATGGCTTTTGTTTGTTAATTTAGGGAAGCTGCTTTGGATCCGATGAAATCAAGGCTCTCATCCTACGGTTTCTGCAGCAGTGAGTTTTGAATTTTGATATCCATTAAAGATTAATTCTAAATAAAGAGACACTTCTTCCTACCTGCAGCTCTGTCCGACCCTCAGCACCATGAGGAAGACCTAACAAGTGAATGTGTTGCAGGTACTACAGTATATATGACTCTGGAGACAGACAGCCCCTGCTGGATGCCTATCATGATGGAGCCTCTTTATCGATCACAACACCTTACACCTCCCAGAACCCCTCCAGGTAGGAGAGCAACCCAAGCATAATCCTATATTATTTTTAGCTCCGCTGTGTTCATTTAGAAAAGTTTTTTTTTCTTTTTTTTGTGGGTGATGCTGCTTAAATATCAGCCTTAGTAGTTGTTTTCTTTTGTCTGATTGCTGGTGTTTAGAAGTAGTCTGGGGGAGTACTACAAAGACAGCAGAAACCTGAAGAGGATCAAAGACTCCAGTGAGTTAGAGTTGTTTATCTGATGTTTTTTCTGATGTTAGAACGTCTTTTTTAAATGCGTTATGTTTCCTTCTATGATTCATGTCTCCTTTAGCAATGAGATTTAGGCTGCTGAAACACACCCGGCTGAATGTTGTGGCATTCCTCAATGAGCTGCCAAAAACACAACATGACATTGCCTCCTTTACAGTGGATGTAAACACCTACACCGTAAGTTAATGCTTATTCCAGAACCCCTCACAGGTACCACTGTACAATAGATGGCTAATAAATAGCATTTATTTGCTATTAAATAATGTCTAAACACTTAGCTCATTCAGAGGTGTTTAATATTCATTAACCAATGGTCAGCAAGAGACAAAACTGACCACCCTCTTCATCCTAAGCTGATGAAATTCAACCTTTCAGATTATTACTACCTCATAAACACATTAAGTATCAGTGAACTGTTTTAGCTTACAAAATATGTTGAATGCATAATTGAAAGTTATGAATTAGATAAGTGTTTACATATTAAGTAACATGGGTAAATTATTTATAGTCCATATTTAAAGTGAGACTTGTAAAGAGGTACACCATCTCATATGCTTGCTTCTTTTCATTTGTTTCTTGTGACAAAACTGTGCAACACTATTGTCTGTTTACAGAATACACTGCTGTCTTTCACTGTGAGTGGAGTCTTTAAAGAAGGTAATTTTGTAGTCATTGAATATTACATTCTAATGCATAATGAAAATTGGTATGAAAGGAGATTTTCTTTGTGTGTGTGTATCAGTTGTTGTTGATGGAAAATCCAGAGAATCTACGATGGCCTTCTCCCGGGTCTTCATCACAGTACCAGCAGGAAATTCTGGGTGAGCTCTAAGAACGTTGATCCATTGGTTTTAGATTTTAGTGAAAAGGGGAAAGATCATTTTTGTAAATAAGTGATATTAAACCATAAACACGATCTGTGTTTTTGTTTTCAGCCTGTGCATAGTCAATGATCAGCTTTTCATCCGAATGGCCACAACAGAGGAGATCCGCAGAGCTTTTGTGGCTCCAGCGCCGACTCCATCCTCCAGCCCTGTTCCAACCCTCACGGCACCACAGCAAGAGATGCTCACAGCTTTCTCACTAAAGTCTGGCATGAATCTCGAATGGTCGCAAAAGTGGGTCTTTTTTTAAAAATACTTCAGAAAATAATAATTCAATAACTAAAGAATATAAAAACTTGTTTTACAGGTGTCTGCTTGACAACGAGTGGGATTTCAACAGAGCAGCAACGATTTTCACACAGTTAAAGGTAGTAATTCACAGCAATTTTCCTTCACGTTTAAAAATGATGGGATGGTGAAAAAGCACTAACATGCCTCTCTCTTCTCCATAGGCGGAAGGCAAGATCCCAGATGTAGCCTTCATAAAATAAGAAGTTCCAGTGAAACGTCTGTGAAATAAAATCAGCTGTAATTTTATTTAATGCCTTTGTTTTCTTTTATTATTTGCCTCTTATCACGATTAAGAGTACTTGTGTTAACTGTTTTACCAGCTAAATGGCAACTTTGAACTGAAGACTGATAATGAAGCTGTTTTTGTTGTCATGGCAATGTTACTTGATAGTCATTTGTATAGACACTAGTGAAAATGTTCATAGGATAAATAAATATTCTGGATTTCAATTTGTTAATCTGCATTTCTTGTTGTACGTTAAACAATAAAATATATTTTGGCAACTGATTTACATTCTTGTTTTCACATTTAAGGGTAAAATCGTTGCAAATTAGTTATATTTAAGTCACCTTTTAATGTTGTCAACATTGCATGTGTGCATAAGGTTTGTAGGTGTAAAAAAACTGTTGAATTTAGATACTTTTTGTATATCAGCAGATTATATTTCAATATTGTAGGTATTAAAACTTGACTAAACATTTACTAATAAAACTTCAATTCTGATCAGGTGTTAAATGGAAATGAACACTAGTGGAAAACTGGTAACCTGAAAGCACAATATAAAAAGTTGGATAATTTCTGTTCGTACATTGATTGAAAACAAATTGCCCTGAGTAACATGGCGCCTGCTAAGATCTCCTCTTTCCGGGTTTTGCTATCGTCACGGTGATGCTGTACGTAGCGACGCTCACCGTTCCATCAGTTGGCGTATGATAACAATAAACAACCCCCGAAACAAGAGAGACGCAGGAACAAGACTTCTTGCTGTAATTCGACAAAAACGAAACAGAACTATGAGCTCAGAGAGCCACGCTCGGTTGGACTGAGTCCTCTTCACGGAGCGTGGGAGCCTCGCTGGTCCTGACACAACGGATTTGTTAGTTTTTAGTTCTGGGGGAGAAGTGGAGTTACAGTTTGTCCCCTTCCTTAGCTCCCTGTAGCTAGCTTAGGTTCATTCCTTGTTCCTGAACACTTTGTTTCAGTCTGTTATGCAGTTTCCAGAGGACTGTAGCCACACTCGTTCTCCGCCACCTCTCTGCTCCCTCTCCCCGCTATCTCTGGCCATATGTCTCGCTGGCTTTTCCCCTGGTCGGGCTCAATCAAGAAGCGGGCCTGTCGGTACCTTTTGCAGCACTACCTCGGTCACTTTCTGCAGGAGCGGCTGAGCCTGGACCAACTCAGCTTGGATCTGTACAACGGCAGCGGTGACATTAAAAATATCAACCTCGATGTCTGGGTAGGTTCATGTGAGGCAGCACCAGGCTGTTATTGTGGGAACCGGGGCTGTTTCGCAACCACACCGAGTTCAACAACAATCTCCAGCGTCATGTTTTTAGCTTAGCTTCTCTTTCTTCGAGGAAATGTGTTGGAAAGAAAGACATTTCCTCCCCTCAAGATTAATGACATCTGCCTTTTTCCTGAGATAGATCTATTTAAAACAAGCTTAGCTGTTTTAAAACATCATGCTCTAAACACTAAGTATGTATTTCTTTCTCATGTTCACCTCAACTCGTGATTGTTTATTTCCTCTATTTGACCTTTTTTTGCAGGCGGTCAATGAACTCCTTGAGTCTCTTGGGGCTCCTCTGGAGATAGTGGATGGCTTTGTGGGGAGCATACAGGTGACCATTCCCTGGCAGGCTCTCCTGACTGATCATTGCACCCTAGAAGTCTCTGGTCTCCAAATAACATGTCGACCCAAGTACAGAACCAGTAAGTTCATTTGAAAAGCTCTGTTAAAGTCAGATTTACTTACTCTGACCCAGTTGGAGTTGAAGATTTGGAAGTTATGGAATAAAATTCACATATTACAGTAACATCAAGTAAAAATACTATGGTTTCAAACTATCTTTGAAATAAAAGGGTGAGATTATTCAATTGTTTTTCTTCACAACAGAAAAGCAATTAATACTTAAAAGCTGCTAGAGTAATATATTGGCTATTACAGTGTAAAAATTGCATTTGTACTTTACATCCGCTGTTTGTCATAATCAGAAAATAACACTTTTAGTTTTACGAGTTCAGTCGTTGATGAGAGATACCATAAAAATAAGGAGAGTTGGTGCTCTTTTAGTTGCCATACCAACTTGTTTTTTTTTATCTGGCATAATATTCTCACACACCTGATTCCATGTTTCTTTTGAATGAGGAAACAATGTTGTACCCTTTCGTCAGCCAGCTGACCATCAGTCTGCGGCAACAAGCTTTAGGAACATTAATACCAGTTAGCAGCTCCTGCCCAATACCCGCTGATCCAAAGATGCGGCTATTGGAAGTAACTAAGCTATTTACTAAGTTAAAAAATACTAACAAGAGCAACTTGTGCATATTTTCACACACCCAACTATTTGTTTTTGTGTAGAGCACTAAATGAAAACAAATGTAATCTGAAGGTACTTTGTAAGACTTTGTATTGTGGATCTGATCACCCCTCACTCCATCAGGAACAAATGAATAGATTGTATGAAAGTTCACCCAATGCATTCATGGAACATACCCGGGGCTTTTTGAAGATATTATGTTTTTTTTGTTGTTTGCTACCAAACAAAATAATAGACAACCTTAGCATGGGTGCAGTAACTGTTAAGCCCCTCCTTCTAAAAGCCAGTTCTGTGTAGAGCCCCTTTTTGCAGCAGTCACAGCTGTAAATCCCTCTGGATTATTCTATATGAACTTACCACGTCTTGTCTCTAGGATAGTTACCTGTTCCTCCACTGCTTCAGCTCCTTTATGGTGTTTTTTACTGGTGAACAGCAATCTTCAGAGGCTCAGTTAGATTGAGTTCATTGTCCTGCTGGAAGGTTAAACCTCCATCCCAGTCTCAAATCATAGGCAGATTATTGCTTAAGAGCAGCCCTGTATTTAGCATGTAACACACCTATCTTCCCCTCGACTTGTTTTCCCAGTCCCTGCCATCCACTTTCTAAAAGACAATGGAAGTTTGACATCTGCAAGAAAACAAAATGAAGACATTATATTCATTTAAAAACTGACTTTCAAACAAAGGTCTGTCTGAGCTCAGCTCACTTTACCCTTAGTGGTAAAGGTGGGCGGGTTCAATAAACTCTGTACTTTATGTGAAGTAAAGGTGGTGGAAGATTAGTTTTATCCACTTCATCATGACCTGTAAAAAAAAAACTGATAGTCTGCTGCAGGACCTTTCCTACCCGCCGACAAAAAAAACAAATCTTTTTTTATTCCAGCATGAAGAAACCTTTTTTTTTTTTTTTCTTTAATTGTAACAAGTAGGAATTCCCTTTTGGTTAATTAGGTTTGATCAATCTGTCACTTGACTCCAGGGGATCAGATCCACGGTTAATGGCAATAAGCTGTTCTTGTTGGGATTTCTGTCGCCGCCACATCCTGCCTTTTTGTGTTTCACTCAAGGTGGGAATTGGGAGTCCCAGGGATGGTCGTCCAGCATGACCTCCAGCATGCAGCTGGCCAAGGAGTGCCTGAAGGACCCTCCAGAGGCGTCCGAGGAGCCGCCTGCCCCACTGGAGGGATTGGAGATGTTTGCACAGACTATCGAGACCGGTGAGTGGATCAGTGGGTTGCTGGGCTGACGGTCATCAGAAGCTTTCAGACTCATATTTAACCTCCTCTGAGTTCTCAGAGCTCAGCCTGATTTCATTCATTCCCTGGTTAGTCTTTCTGTCCTTCAGGGGTTGTTAATAAGCTATGAAAAGTCTGATCAAGGAAATCAGTATCTTCAACATCATTTATTGTTGCGTGAAATAAAAAATATCATATCTTTAAGTAGAAAGTAGAAACCATTGTAATCATTCCCGTCTTCTCATCACATTAAACCACTTTGTTTTCAGTTCTCCGTCGCATCAAAGTCACATTAACAGACACCATCGTCCGCATTGAACACCAGCCCCTGGACCTGAAAGCAGGTGTTGCCTTAGAGGTGCACATCAAACGGTAAGCTGGTGCTTTTATTTGATCATTCTCTGTTTAACAATTACGATAAAATAAACTTTTTGAATTGTTTTCTCATTTAGATGCTTTTTGACAGGGCAGTGAAAGGATATAAGCTGACATGCTTCAAAGGGACCTTTGTATAGATTCATATAAAGTTAAACATTGTCATCAGGATCTTTGTCTCGGACTAAATATCGGACAGCTTTGATTTATTGTGATCTTTAATATATATATAAAAAAAAGATATGCTTGGTTTTTATTAATCTACTCCACATTTTTTTAAACAGCATTAAACTAACCCGCTGGATTTTTTTCTTACCAGAACCAAAATTTAAAGACAAACCAAAGTGATTTGACCTAAAATAGTTTTTCGTTATGGTTCTATGAATTCTAGACGAACCTTTAAGAACGTATGGATCTCAGACCATAATACAAATACGGTGCCTAGTTTTTTTTTTTAGAGGCTGAATTTAAAGCTCCATAATCAAACTGTGTTTTATTTTCCACTTCAAGTGAAAATAAAACTAAAATCTCTGCTTTTATCAGTGCTGCTTAAAACAAACCTCTTATATATCAGATCTTGTGTTGCTGCCAGTAATGAAATGAAGCAAAAATGAAGACCTGAAATTGGATTTAACTTCCCTGCTCCTCAGCAGATATGAAGAAGAGGCTTTAGGGTGAAGCTCGTCTCAAACTGGGTCAGCGGTGACGTGTTTGATCAGCTTGCATGCTGCACTAGAGGTGTTTGTGACCGGGACCTTATCAATGTACTTTCACTGCACTGGATGTAAACATCTGAATGGAACTGGTTGGTCCTTTTTGCATTCCTTTAATATGTGATCACATTGGCCTTCTTTCAAGGAAAAAGTAAAAGAAATAAAAAAAGGTAATAAATACTTTCCAGCAGGATTTTTTTTTTTTTCATGGTATTGATATTTATTAGAGACAAAAACACAGAATTTTACAGTTGATGTGAATAAAATTAAATGTGTTTTTGTTTGGTTCTAGAAAAAGACAGAAAAAAAAACCAAGTTTTATGACTGGAAAGTCATAAACTGAACATGGTCAGTTTAAAGAGGTTTATTCTAAATGGTCTCAGATTGTCGTAGCCAGTCCCTTTGGTTTGATGACCCACATGATCCCTGCCTCCGCTGAACACTTCCTGCTTTGCTGGCTTGTTGACAGAGCTGTTCAGATGAGCCGTCTGGATCTATGGTCAGTGACTTCCCTGTCATGTTGTCAGCAGTTCAGTAATGTGTGAAACGGATCATCTGCAGCAGAGCGCTGCGCTCCAGATCCAGATGTATAAGACAGTAATCTGATTAGATTCAACTTGGGATGTTTTTTGTTTTTAATTCTGCATCTGTACACCTATATTTGGCTATGTGGGTTTTTTTTTTTTTTTAGTATTTATGCTACTTCAGTAACGTCTGGCTGAAAATGATGGATCTGATCCAAAACTTGATGTTCAGGTGACAAAGCATCTAAATATGAGACCTGCAAATGAGCTTCAAAGTAAAAAAAAAAAAAAAGAAGTGTTTTTTCTTCTTTTTTTTTCCTATATATTTTGTTGCTAAATATTTGATTTGCAAACAGAGTTTAAAAACAGGAATGTAATGAAGAGCCAGGGCTGGACGCTATGGCCAGATGTATATATTGATACATTTCTCAATTTCAATAAAATGTCATTTTGATATCAATGTTGAAAAAATATAAAAGCCTCAGAAAGACGACCAAGAATGCCCACAATGGATGTTTATACAAGGTTATGACAAATATTTTAATTTTGTTAATAAAAATGCTCCAACATTTAAGAAGTATTAGCTGTGAAAAACAAAAATACATAAAACTACATGACAATCTGGAGCATCAATAAATGACAAATACTGCATAATAATATAATATTAATCCCATATTTGGCCTGTTGGATGGACCCTTCCTGCTCTCATCTGATGTGTATTTGTTGATGGTTTATTTAGATAAACATGAACGCCTTCAGTTGGTTCATTTATTATAGGCTGCTGTATTTTTGACCTGTGCTGGGGACAAATCTCTTTAGTTTGAATTTCACTGAGATTTTCCTTTGATGTAAAGTGAGGTACTAAACCCTGGCGGTAACGGTAGAAGCCTCCAGGTGTTTTTGGTGCTGATCCAAATCGGTTTAACAGTCAATCATTTCCTAACTGTGAGCCAGTTTGATTCCTGTGTTTTTACCTTGTTCCTTTAGAACAAAGGCTTTTATTCGCTCTTTTCCATTTTTTTTTTGTCTATTCCCATCTGCCAGATAGTAAACTGTCATGGCTATAAGGACATCCATGTTTATGTGCTTTTCCAGCCTGGAGTATTTTGATGAAGCTGTGAAAGATCCATCTAGCCAGACTGCCGTGCCTGTCGACATCCACCAGCCGCCCGCCTTTCTGCACAAGATCCTTCAGCTCAGCGACGTGCAGCTGTTGTACGACATCATCGGAGTCGTACAGGTGAAGGAAGCCTCTCTAATAACTTTAAGATCTATTGTTTTGGTTGTTTTTTTTTTTTACAATCATACAAATACAACCCTACTACTGTTCAAGCTTTAGGCCCCTCTTTAAGAACACCTGTAGGAAATATAATCAAACTTCCTTTAAGTAATACGGTTTCATTGTTCATTTTCAAGCATAGTGTAGAGATTTACATTTAAAACAGGATGTTAAAATGCATCAAGTTTGTCTTCATTTCCCAGGGTCCTCCTGGGGAGGTGCATCTCAACTCCACCACAGTCAGTGAAGGTGAAGATGAAGATGAGGATGATGAGGAGGAGAAGGAGGAAGAGGCCAAACCGTTGAAAACCACTCTCTGCCCCCCCTCTCAGCCGCTGCTCATAGGACGCTGCTCTGGTTTCATTGAAACCACGGTGAAGATCAAGCAGAGCGACTTGCTGCCTGGACCAAAGGTGTCCGTCTCCTGCTGTAAGACCCATACGTTCAGGGAACAATGGCTCCGCCCTCATATTAACGCCTCTGTCTTCCTGTTTTTATCAGTTGGAACTGGACGGGAAGGTGGGATGCATCCACCTGCTGCTGTCCCCGGATCAAATAACTCACCTATCGGACCTTCTGGCAGCCCTGTGCATCGATATAGGTACAGCTTAATATCTGCTCCTTTGACATCATCTGCTTCACTCTGGATCTCCGATCAGACCGCTGTGATTTTTTTGAATCACTTGCTTTGTGTGATTCTTGTAAATGCTTGAAGTATTATAACCGTTAAAATAAATCAAGGCCTTTTTCATACTTGCCATGTTGAAACCTCAGCTTATTTTTTATTGTATCTGGGATTTATGTGCCGCACCGATACAAATGCATGCACTTCTCTCCATTCCATCTCCAGGCCTTTTGGCATTTGACTCTTCCAGCTTTGCACATCATCTTCATTCTTTGCGAAATGGTGCAAGCTCTGTCAGACTGAGCGGAAAGCATCGCAGTTAACGTAACATTTTAAGTTTGATCCCTTTCATTGTCATTCCGGTTGGGTTGAATATCCCGCTAACCAACACTTTTCACATTATCTCCAAATGTAAAGCATCTCCAAAATAAAAGCCGTTAATGTAGTAATTGTTGAACGGATGCGTCTCTGTATAATTGGTGTGTTCAGGATCTGCGCTGCTCATCTTCCTCCTTTCATATGTTGGTCAGGAAGCTTCATGTTACAGATATAACTGAATAACAAAGAAGTAACATTTAGGTTGTTTTATTTTGGGATCAGTAGTCGTCTTGTTCTTCTACTCCAGTTATGTTTTCATTTCTATTTGATTTTGTACCATAAACTCTTAATTTGATGATTTTTTTTTTCTTTCGTTTGTTCAAATTAAGAGTCTTAAAATTTGTCGACACAAGGTGGGGTCAACAAACTGTTGAACTGAATTCATAGAGTCTTTGTGCTGTTTCTCTGTTTTGTCTTTGCTTTATTCGTTAATGTGTTTTCGGTTTTGTTTTCCTTTAAAATCAGAGCAAGAACAGACGTGTGGTGGAGCAAACAGTCGCCCATTAGACTCTGAGGACCTGCGATTGATTGAGGAGGACCTCAATAAGCAGCTGGGATCCAGTCCCAAAGACCCGGAGTGGGACAGTGATCCTGATCTGGACGCCTACGTCACCGGTCTGGAGAACGGAGGTACAGAGACCAGAGGTTCACCTGTTCTGTTCATAGAGTCCTGGGATTTAAAGCCATGTCACAATATAGTTACAAAAAGATGAATGTTGCAAAGAATTATTTTTTTATGTTAAAAAAAAAGATTTTGAAAAATGTTAAATGATTTCCTTATTGCTGTTTTGTTTCTCGTTTCTGTTTCCTGGATATACATTAATCTAAATAATAAAAGATATCCAGAGTATGCCTGCTTTGTTGTGTAAGTAAGCGTTTATTTTTTTTTTTTTTCTCAGCTTTTAAGATCATCAACAAATTTTATTGCCAGACAAAGCGAGTCTGAGGAAGCAAAAGAAAAACATTTTTCAATAAATTATTTATCAGGGAAACTCTTTACCTTGATGTTATTAGTAAACATCCAACTGGGAGCGATGCAGTTTTTGTGACACTGAGATCAGTTTTACTCAAAAAGCCACATTTCTTCCCCAATCTAAAGAAAAATCAAGGGTGTCATTAATGTCTTGTGGCCCTGAAGGGGTTAAAGAAATTCCCAGAATATCTAAAACAGACTTTACTGGTTTCAGACCAGATCAGGGTTCATCTTTCAACAGCAAGAGGGAGATTTGGGCAGAAATGGGATCCATGACTGAGCTTCAAGGCCAAAACCCAACTAACCAAGAAAATGACACAAAGGCCAGGCTCAGCTTTAACCAAGAAACAGCTTTCGACCCAAAACTAATACTACATTTCAGAAGCAGGAAATCATGTCGACAGTCAAACAGGGAGGTGGTTGTGGTGATTAGGGGTTACTTTGCTTCTTCAAATGCTAAATAACTTGCGTCTGGTAGAACCAGCTCAGAATATCTTAAAGAACGTTGGTCCATCAGAGAGAGACTGAAGATCTGAAACAAACCACCAAGTTCAAAGTGTTTCCTAATCAATCAGCAGAAGGTCTGGACTAACAGAGAAGCTGTGCTTGGTTACAAACAACAGTCACTAAACAGGTTATTAGGGGAAAATGGTTGTTGTTTGTTTTTAAAAATAAAGGCTTCCTGTATTTACTGAGTTTATTTTTTTGTTTTATATTATAAAAAGTTTACATTTAGACAAATCTGAAGCAATCCTAAAGAAAACCCCCTCCTGCTGCCGTGTGTTATTGTGAATTCTGCGTTGACACTGCAGTGTTTAACTTTGATACTTGTGTTTGCACAGAAATGTTTTACTCCATGGGCCCCGCAGGGATGAGCAGCAGCGTCGCATCGACTCGCTCCGGCAGCGAGCTGTCAGACAGCGACATGGAGTCCTCCACTCACAGCCTGACCAGCCTGACGCACCCGGCTGCTCTGTCAGCGCAGGTACAGCCTCTGTTTGTTTAAATCCTGACTTAGAGGTAAAGTGTTGAGTAAAATCTTTTATTTTTAGCCTTTATTGTTGGTATTTAATCCAAAATGATGTCCTTTCTTTTGTTTTCTCCCGTGGTTTTCTTATTCCAGGGCCTAATGAACTGCCCTAGAAGATATCCTGTAGCAGGATGCTTATCCAGTCTGCCGCATGCCAGCAGGATCAGAGGTAAAGTCCCTTTTATTAGCATAGTAGATAAACTAGATCAAAGACAAAGGAAAATACCACCTGCCTCTTTGTTTTTATTTTATTTTTTGTTTCTATTAAGTATAGGCGATTTTTGCGTTTCTCGTGTTTTCAGGGCGCTCGCATGGCGGCCAGGCAGAGCAGCTCAAACCCGAGGCCTTGCTGCGGCTGACCCTCGGTGGGATCACCCTAACCATGCTGCAGGAGGACCCACCTTCTGACGGACCCTCGTCTTTAGCTCAGGTGTCTCAGGAGTTCTTCCGAGGGCTGCTGTCCTTCAAGGACAAAATGTTCACCAACAAAAACTTTCACCATCTGAAAGACGGCTTTGCCGCAGCCTGTCCACTCCCCCACCTCAGGTAGAACAAGGAGCAGACTCTGTGTCTCTAAGAATGACATTGGGTGTTTTGGGGGTTTTCATTGTCCTCCTTCCTCTGCTAGGCTGACGGGGACGGCCGTGCAGGTGACGTGTGAAACGCGCAGCGGGAGGCGTCGTTGTCGGGCTGTGACCTCTGACCTTTCTTTCAGCAGACTGGAACTGTTGGAGTGCCTGTGGCAAGATGGAGAATCTCAGTATTGTGAGGTACTAAATATCCAGAGTGTTTTGTTCCTCTTTCTGGGGTTTAGAGCAGTTGATGCTCTAGTTTGCTTCAGACACGTGTAAAGGTCTGTCCTCTGGTCACTTTCAGATTTCCTGTCTTTGGTTTTATCACAACGAGCTACTTGCAGGGTTGTTATGCTGTCTAGAAGATGTATAGTTTTTAAAGAGTATTTAAGGAAAAAGTGTAAATAAGTATGGAAAATAATTTTCTTTCATTACTTGTCTTGTTGTCCAATTATTGCTTTTTGTCTTTTTAATCCGTTTTTTCTTGTCTTTTGTTTTTGAATCTGAGCCTATTTTACAGCAAAAAACATCGAATAATAAACTCGCATGTTGTTTAGGTCAGCTTATCTGTAACATAAATTGCATTTAGTATATGAAATAAAGTCTCGTTTTATTCATAGATCCTTCTTTTTTTGTCACCTTTGCAGCTACTTCAGTTCCAGAAAGCTGGATTGTTTACAGGCGGAGCTGCAGCCAAACCATGTGCTCAGCTACACTACAGCCTCACTGAAAAACACCTACGAAAAGTAAGGTTTTCCTTACATTACATTACATTTTCCTTTAAAACTTTTTTATATAAATACGCTGAAATTGTGCCATGAAGAATATCTTAGCAACCCACGCTTAGCTTTAATGATTTTTCAGATTATTAAACCCGTCCATTAAATGAACTCCTTGCTATTCAGTGAATTTCCAGTTGATTTCATCGAATATTCAAACTCAGTTTAACTTCTGCTTTTGCTGAATATTAAAAGCTGATTTCAGAGCCTTTGAATTTTGACTTTTCATGAGCGTTTTGTTTTTTTGTGGGGGGGGGTTCGTTTCCAGGGTAAACAGCGTGTTGTGCGGCGGGAGAGCGTGGTACGAGTAGAGCTGGCAGAGCTGAGCGCTGAGCTGGACCTGGACATCCTCAGCCGCCTGGGGAGCCTGAGCAGAGTGTTCAGCCACTGTCCCAGCCAGAACTCTGGACCAGGATTAATGCAGGTTGAACTGCCAGTTCTGGGCTGTCTTTTAAATACACAAGTAATACAGACCAGAAACCCTCTAAAATGAAGATCCAAGCCAGAAAACACAAACATCAATCAGCTTTCATGCATCTTTTGTTAACCGCTCGCATTTAAGACCACAAAGTATCTTAAACTACACCATTCACTGAGCGGAGTAGCATAGAGGAAGGTCACCTCTGGTAATTCTGTTCAAAGGGAGCCTGTGTGGTTATCTGGAGTCATGAACTATTGTGTCATCACCACAGTCTATTTAGATGTTTCTCTGAAAACATCATTCTATCACGTCTGACTGATCCAGCTTCTGCTGACACAAACATTAACAGAATAGTCTGGTTTAGAGGGAATCAGCAGTTCTCCAATCATCCTAATATCAGCCTTTCGGCTCCATAATAAAGCAGTGGTCTACTGTGATTACAGGGTTGATTGTGACCGAATCTTTGCTTTAAACCCAAGTTCAGAATAGTTTCTGCTCTGGAAAAAGCTCTGAGAGTTTTTTTTTTTTTTCTTTTTCAGACCCAGAGCGTAGAGCTTTGCTCCTCTTTCACCCTCCTGTCACCAAACGCTGTCCTCAGACTTCGGTTCCCCATCCCAGACCTGCGGCCTCCCCCCCTGCGTCGGCCGCCATCTCAGAGGGCAGTGAGGGAGGAGACCTTGGTGTTGGAGCTGACGGAGCTGGAGCTGAAGCACCAAGAGGCGCCGGATCTGCAGTGCGAGCAGTTGGCCCCGGGGCAGCCTTGTCTCACCCAGCTGCTGGAGGCCACTTTCACTGATATGCATGGTGGGAAGCACTCAGGGTCTGGTTAGGCTTTTCTTCTTTCTTTCTAGCATTATTATGCCAGTGTACCTCTATTTTTTTAACAATGACCTGTTTCTGCTCTACAAGTGTCATAAATTCAAATTTAAACCTTTTATTTCATTTGATAAGACTTCAAAAATCCTATTAAACTGATCCCGGTTCCTCTGGTTTTCATGCGTATAACTAGCATAAACATGTTTCCACTTTAATTTGATTCATTGTTGACTCTATGAATTTAATAACAGTTCAGTTCAGATTTAACTTGCTAAAACAGAAACCCTGACATATGGACCAGGATCAAAGCAAGGCCATTCATCTGATCATCATCATCCTCACTCTGATGGTGCCTGCCTGCCATTTAAATGGCCTAAAACGCTGCAGCTTGGAATGAATAACATTTTTTAGCTGCATAGGCGTCCCGAATCTGACGCCCTTGTTATCTCACATTTCCACCACTGTTTGTAAATTTACAAAAGCTCGCTATAAATTTCACAGCACTGACCCGGTTCCACCAGTAATCTTTTTAACTGCAGTATTATGCAGACCCACTGTCTGCACTGATGAGGATCCACTCGCCTCAGCATGCCAGACGCTTGGAGCTGCTCAAACTCACATCAGAGGGACCCGTTTTATGACTAATTGAACTCATTGACTTCAAATGTAGCTTAAATTTACAATCCAGTCAGAAAATGTGAAATATCTCAATACCCACAGACTTTTCTACCTCTATGGTTGTAGCATACTTATATATTATATTATAATGATTTGATTGAGGAATATATTGTTTAACTGGGAGGAAGAAATCTTTTTTATAAACAGACGAGGTAGTTTGCATTGTTCTGTTGTTAACTTTCAAGGGAAACATTTCGATGTTTGAGGCATAAATCTTTATCTGTAAATTATTTTCCTTTGTTATTATAAATGTTAGATTAAAAATCTGTTTGGGGCAGATTTCAGAACCTGTTGGTAGATCTGCTCTGTTAAATGGACTAGTCTATGACGACCCTGGTAGGTGATTTGCAGAAAATGACGAATCCACTAGGGGGCGCAACTATCGTGGTCATTTTAGGTTGGGATTTTTCCAAGGGTGAATTTCACAAATGAGCAAAGTCTGAGTCCAGTGAGCAGAGATTTTTTTACTGATCATTTGCTTCTGTGGATATGAAAGTAAATACTGTATGCAGAGGAAGCATAATATACGTTTCAGGAGAAAATAAATCAAAGATTCACAATGTTTTATTCTTTGTTAAAGACAGTCTGATTTCAATCTCTGTCTTCCTAGTCCCTGTTTCTTGTACATCTTTTTTTTACATTCTTCTCTAAATAGCAGATTATTCTGCTGAAAGCTTTTCTACATATTTATCTTGCTGTGTTTCTCCAGGATCATATGAGGGTTGGGAGGGAGGAGCTTTTCCCTGCATCAGAGTGATGAAAAACCTCGACTCTTTGCCAAGGTTTGTCCCTG
>JAUZNJ010058768.1:0-28380 GCA_034780135.1 Jordanella pulchra
TGTTATTTCTTCACATTCAATGCCATATGTCAGTACAAGGTCCAAAGTATGAAGATGGGAATGTGTGGGATTATTCATAAGATCACAGCTTCCTATAGCAAAACACAATATTATGCTGATATGAGTTAACTATTTCCTGTTATTGGTTATTTACCCCTAATACTATTTCACTTTACTCAGTTTTGAAGTTAAAACAATATTGCCTTTTCTTTATAACTAATTATAAGAATAAAGTTAAATTGAATTTCCTTTCAATATTCTTGATTGTTATTATTTAATCGGCTTTCCTTTTAAATTACTTAGATTTACTTTAATACCATGAATTCAGCTGTCTTCCTCTGGCCAAAGGCAGCTGCTCGTCTCTGTTCTTCGAATCGTATAAAAAGCTAAGGAACAGTTCTAGGACACAATCAAATTCTAAAGTAACAGTTGGTACATTTACTTTTGTTGAACTCACCCCTAAACTCCAAGGCCCTCTTTTTCCTGTGATAGCCCCTGTCTGCACAGACAGGCTGTTTGGGTCAAAGCGTGTGCAGGAAATGTGTTTGTGTGCAGCGTTTGTCGAGTGTGTTGATTTCTGTGTTCAGTTCAAGACATAATAATCTGTAAGTGTTGTTATTAATCTGATTTCTAATAAAAATCCACAAACTTCCCTCTTTACACACTTTAAACAAGGTGAGCAGTTTGCTGATCTTTTTACAATTAGCTCCAAGAACAGTAATATAACCTTTAGATAAAACTAAACCCACTGTGATGTCATTTGATCTAGACCGGGTCATTTTATGTACACATTGTTCATAGTTCTCTTTTAAGGTAAAAGATGTCCTCATTCGTCTGTTAATGTTTCCTGCAGTTTTGATTCTGATTTCTCAAACACATCTAAACTCTAAATAACAGCAGTAATTCGACTCTGTAAGCAACAGGTTTTCCGCACACCTTTCTAATGATATGTCTGGACTTGGATGCATAAAGATGAGGCAGACGGTCCGTGCTGGCCGGAGATCATCCACCGTCAGTTAGCTGAACCCCGGTTTTTGTTTCCTCTGCTACGTGTTCATCTGCTCCAACAGTGTGATTGTAATACACATGCTGGTTCTGATCCTTTTCAAGGAAAGTTCGTCTCTGCCAAAACCTGCCATGCTGGAACACATAAAACAGAATGAAGGATAACTTCCTGCAGACCTGAGAACCCTCCATGGTGTGGACTCCAACCTACGCCTAAAATCTGACCGTCTGTCCAAACCGCTTCATCTGTGTGAACAGCTGGCTCCCTGGATAAAACTAACGCCGTTCAATTATAGTTCAGAACTGTTTCTGATCTAATATGATCTGATTTAGTTAAGAATAAAGCAAGATTTATTTCATTAAGGGTCTAAACTTTTCATATTCTACAATGTCACACGTATAAACAATAAGGAAAAAAACACAGATCTGAAATTCATTCATGTTTATTGACCTTTTTATTGGCTGTTATATGACACCATAGAAACAACATATCTTACTTTTAGTAAAACTGTTTCCTTGTTTATTTAGTTTAGATTAATACCAGTACTAATCAAAAAAAGGAGTTAATTATTTACCAGTAATAAAGCATGAAAACAAGAAAATGGGCAAAGAAACAACAAAACTTCTGATGTCACTTTTCCTTGATGAAGTCACAATAACCTCCGAGCCAAAACTGATTCAAAACTAGATGCAGTACACTCGGTAAACCTGAGGGGGCGCCAGGGAGGCAGTTTTAGACACAACGGCAGGCTTGTAAAGAACTGTGCAATAAATTGTCAAAAGAAGGTCAACATCACTGTAAGACATCCATGAATTCAGTTCACTGGAAAAAAAAACTAAAAAAGTAACTCTGGGGTGAGTCGTTCTTTAAGTAATTAACTTCATTTGGACAAAGATATTGAACAGTCTTTAAAACAAACAAACGTGGATGGAAGGAAAACAGGGTTTCTGTGTTTAGTACGAAACTATGATCGTTTTCTAAGTCAGCTGTGATAAACTGAAGCTTGTTAAATGTTACCTGATGTGACATGAAGCTAACAGTAGCATCCTTAGCATCTAATAACAGAATGAAAGGGTCAAAGAGGCTTCATTGATCGAGGCTATATGCTAGGCTATATGCTAACAATAAACACAAAGAACATGAATACTATCTGGTAAGTATGAATCCAGCTGGTTTTGGTTCGGAGTCAGATATGTTCCATAAGATGAAGAGCAGATAAATGGGATGAAGATCAGGGTTCGTCTTCATCGCGGTTCTCCGACTGTCAGAGATTTTCTAACTTAACCTGAAAAGGAGTTTTAGCATCAGCTGGATTCAGATCCCTGCTCGGAGCGAATCAGAGCGAGGAGACGTTACCGTCCCAGAGAGGAGGCGTGGCGGAGGGTCCCGTTGCTACGGGAGACACTGTCTGAGGAGCTGATTGGTCGATCCAAGGAATAAACAAGAAGAACTGAGCTGCTGTCAGCAGAGATCTAGACCTTGACAGAGTTACCTATGGAGCTTCTATGTGAGCCTGGTTCTGGTTCTGTTGGAGTTTTCCTCTCCACTGTCTCCATGCTCAGTATGACGGATATCTGTAGAGTCTAGATCTACGTCTCTTCCTGCTCATCCTTAAAGTCATAACTGGATGAAATCAGCTGATTTTACTCTGATAGAAACTTTAAAGCTTGGATCTGACTGGATGATCTGGTTCATCTAGATCTATGAAGTGACCTACAGGATGAGAATTGGATCTATAGAAATAAACTGAATAGAACCGACTTGCAAATAAAATTCTTTATGTTGCTGCTTAAAATATCTCCTATTTGAAGCTCGTGCCTTTCATCTCCTCCAGAACCACTGCAGCCTGTTTGGATCCGAACCGCTTGGACCAGCATGTAAACACGGACGGCTGCTGTCAGGCTGCATCCTGGAGGCCTTTGTTTGGTTTTTGGCATTTTTTTAACCGGGGTCTTTATAAAACTGTTTTATTGTTTTATACATTGTTTATAAATCTGCTTCACTGCAGAAATCCCCTGATGAGGGACGGCACCGGCTGCAGGTTCTGGTTCCGCTCGCTCGATCACTGATGTTCTCCTCAATGACATTGAGACGCCGTGAACTTGGAGCGTCACTCCATCTGTGACGTCGTGTGGGCGGAGCCTTTGATGAATGCTGGCTCTTCTCCTCCAGAACCGGTCCGGTCGCCTGTGATCCATCAGCTGGACCCTGAGCGCCTCGTGCCGCAGTCAGACCCGCTCCGCCACTCTGTCCGCTCCGGCCTCCGACACCGAGGGACCCTCCGCCGGACATCCTCCGCGGTAAGAGCCGAGCGGCGGCGGGCTGCGGAGCCCCGACGGGCCGCAGAGCTGCTGGCTCGGATCGGTCCGACAGGCCCGGCTGTGGGGGGGGGGGTCCAGCATCACTGCAGCATCTCTGCTGCTGCTGCTGCTGCTTCACCCCCACAGCTTCAGCCTCATTCTGCGTTTTAAGGTCGATTCATGTGATTCAGGTTCGGTTCTGTTCGGACATCCATCGGAGCCGCCGAACCGGGCCGGTGTACCGATGAATTATACTAATTAATAACTGCAGTCAGATTGTGGCTGAAGGTGTGAATCTGCATCAAATGTCTGCTGGTTTATTTTCTGTCTGAATAATAGCAGGTGCATCAATAACAGCAAAACCTTTAACTATAAAATAAACATTAATATTTAACCTGCTGGTTTGAAGGATATATTTTCATTACAAAATCTTTATTTTTCATAAATACATTTGATTAAGTCAGTCTAAAATAGATCTATTCTTATAAATTGTTTGCTTATTAAATCATTTTTTGTCCATATATCTGTAGATTTCAGGAGGATCGTTTAATCTGACCTTCCAGGACTGAAATGTCCCAATTAATGACCTTTATACATAAATCATCGATATATTTGGATGATCGGTGATCCTAAAAGTTAACATTTAAACACCAGATGATGTAGAAACGCTTTTATAACCAGAATCTGGAGCCTGTTATCATCTGTAAACAAAAACAATAAACAAGCATCTGTTGTTGATCTCTGTAATCTGCTATTGATTGTTTCTGTCTGCTGATGCTCTTATGTAACCCTAAAGTTTGCCATCATGGCCTCCGTCGCCTCCAGCTTGTTGTTGTTGCTGAACCGCATTCGGACCCTCAGTCCGTCTGACAGGGAACCAGAACCGAGCCGACCCACGAACACGTTAGGGCTGCTGCTAACCTTTGTTTTAGCTAACCCATAGATCCGACTAATCGATTAAAAGTCCTAGATTTAGCTGCTTTATTTGAACAGAACCGTTTCAAACCAACAGGTTTGGGTTGTTCTTTCAGCAAACGGACGCGTTCAGACTGAGTGGATCTCAGTAACCCGAGGTCACCTTCTGATGTCCAACCATCCATGCGTGGCGCCCCCTGTAGGCCGCTGAGGATGGCAGGTGTAGTTATGGCTGCAGAGCCGCTGCTGACTGGTTGGTTCCAATGTTACTGAAAGCAAAGAAATGGAAAATAGTTTTTAACAAATGAAAAAGATCTTTACAGTCTGATAGTTTATCCATTTTATTTTTCATTTTTTTATCTTTTTTTTTCAGGTTTTACTTTTCAAACTTAGTTTTTATTATTTCAGATTTTGTGTTTTAACTTTTTGGGTGGAAGAATGAGTAGAATCTGAAAAACAATAATGAAAGAAAAAGATATTTGCAAAAAAAAAACATGGGAAGTAAAGTACAAAAAATATGAAAAAATACAAAATGTAAAAATATTGTTGAAATTTCTGTCTCAAAAACGTTTGGTTTCTGACTGAGAATGTTTTCCAAGTTCCATTTTTAAAATGCATTTTCTCCCGGTTTTCTTTTTGAAGCGCGTTCTTTGCTTTTAATGATAAATAGTCGACGTTTTTAGTTAAATATTGTTTTTTCAACTCAGTCACATGATACTGCACAAACGTTGGAGCAGATTTCTCTCCATACAGGCCGTCAGCAGACGCTGCATTTCACAGGAAAGGAGTCCGAAAAGTGGTTCAAAACAATCGTATTATTAAATGAGGACGTGTTGAATAAATCCCGTGTTTTTCCAGATGTTATTATATGAACAGGAAATGATGCTCACAGCTTCGGTTTATTTTATCATCATCAATCTTCTTCTGTTCTTTTTGATCAGCTGTAGCTTCGTTTCTTTGCCGTC
The DNA here is from genome assembly GCA_034780135.1 of Jordanella pulchra. Taxonomy (NCBI): domain Eukaryota; kingdom Metazoa; phylum Chordata; class Actinopteri; order Cyprinodontiformes; family Cyprinodontidae; genus Jordanella; species Jordanella pulchra. The sequence continues at coordinate 5,187 of JAUZNJ010058768.1, forward strand.
TGTCATCATTTGCTGTGAAAATATTCCAACCTTTGACCAGTTTTCCTCTCCTCATGCAGTCAGTTTGTTATTAACAGTAAATGTTGTTTTTCTCTGTTCTGATCTGGTTCTGAGGGTTTATTTGCTCTCAGTGTTAAACTCCTTCATCATCATCATCATCGGTTCCAGTGAACAACAGTCAGGAATCCATCTCTCTTTATCCGACCCTGATGACGGCCTGTTTTCTCTAATATTGCTGCTGGATGTGCGCCTGGAGGCTCCAGGGTGTCCCTTCCAGCGGTCAGACGGCCGGACCTCCTGGTCTCCTGCTGTGGTTCTGAAGCTGCTGGGCTGTAGAGCAGCTGGTTCTGATTGTGTCCAGTTTCCTGATCAGCCTGTGGAGCTTCAGACCTGTGAGGTGGATGATCTCAGACACAGGGAGGAGCTCAGCAACACGCCGGACCTTCTGTCCAAAGACAGAGTCTAAGATGTATCAAATAGAAAGTCAACACTTCATGTTGCTTCATATATTGATCAGTACTTGATTATTTCATATAACATCAGATCAATAAAGTTATAAGATGAAGATGTTCAAGTCTTAACCTCACAAGGTCAACTTCTAACAGTCCTCGATAAAAGAGCTAGCATCAGAAAAGCAGCCGTTTTATTACGTTAATGAAATCATAACATGAATGAAATCAAGTCTTAACATTAGAAAATTCAACTTGTACTTTTGCAAGAATAAAGTTATAACTTCATTTAAACCCATGAAGAAATCAAGTCTTAAAAACATGAAGTTTTTACTTTATGAAAGTAAAGTTGTAACCTTCCAGGACCAAAGAGTTTATCTTCTGGAAGCATGTCTTATCCTGCAGCCTGTCATACTCCTGATATATGAATCAACACTGGACGTGTTTCATACGGAGGTAGCCTCACATCCAGGCCAGTGTCCAGCATAGAGATGACAGAGCTTCCTTCTGAGCTCATCCCAGGGTTCCTGCTTTGGAAACAGCTGGATGGAAAGAAAGGAGAGAACTGAAGGAATTCAGAAGATCCTCAGTAAATCTGATCATTTTCCCTCCAAGTCATCCGAACCGCAGACATGATGTCTTTGACTCTTTTGACTTGTTCAGTTTAATAAAATGTAATTTAACCCGATTGGTGCAAAGATGACTTTAAATTCAGGAGGAACTGAACCCATGGTTCCTAAAGCGGTAAATCAAACAGTTTAAATGTGTTTATTTTCTGTAGGAACCAGGCTGAAATAAATGGGCTTTGAAGAAGTTTATTAGATTAACTTGCTAACGTTAATTTAATAGCCCTGACCCGTCTGCAGGAGGCGGCGTGCAGAAAAACCTGCAGTCAATCACACGCAGTTAGCCTCACCTCTCGGTGATTCCTTCTGAATTACCAGCAGATTTGTTGTTTTTTAGGACATAACCTCAGATGGATCCATGTCTCCAGCCTTCAGGCAGGAGCTGCAGTGCAGACGACTATTTCCAAAAACACGCCTCCATTAAAGCTCCTGTGTCTGATGAGTCCCTCGCTGTCAGGGTAGTGAGCGAGTCTGCTGTCCACGCAACACGTCGCATTTGATTGGTTGCTTGTTTGTTTTATACGTCTGACTCTGACATTAGTTGAAGCAAAGTGGATCCTTGCAGATCAACCTTGTGTTGCGCTGCGTTCACATCAAACACGCCTGGAGCCGCTGCCTCACACGCTGTCTCTATCTGGAGGTGCGTTCAGGCGCGGCGCGTGCGAAGGATGCGCTTGTAGCGAAGTGTGATGATCAGGGCGAACAGGCTGAGGTTCAACCCTTGATTGACATGACGCTAATTTGACTCAACCAATCAGGGTGTCATCATGAGTGCTCCGATCCGTCCAGATGTTGGTGAGACGTCACCGGCAGCCGCAGGCGATCTCTGTGTGTCGGCCATTTTCCTTTGTTTTATTGGAAATGTCTGTCTGTGATTGGATGGTTGAAAGTTTCATGATTTTAACTGCAGTTTCAGGAAAGGCTGAAATTAGTTCTGCTTTTTGTTGAAGTGCGAAAGAAAAGCAGTCAGATCTGAGGATTAGCTGTTAGCTGCGCTAGCAAAGCTAATGTGTTCGTCAGTCAGTAATGAGTTCGTTTAGGGTTTTCTTTTTTAGGTAGTTTTCTGGAAATATAAAAACCTTTTCCTGTAGGAAGGCCGTGTGAATCCTGTTAGCTGATGGGTAAAAACAACCTTGCTGTAATGAATAAAACTAACAGAAAATCTTTTATCTTCTCTTTGAAGTCACCAAACATCCTGAAATCAATGAAAAAATGACTTTATAATTAGAATTATGATTCATGTTACAAATGATTTCCCAATAAAGTCCATTAATGAGGTTAAAGTGTAAAATAATCTGAACAGACGGATGAATATTTAGCTGAAGTTTATCCAGAACAGATTAGCAGGAAGGCATTGAGATAAATGTCTGTTAATACGACCAGATCAGGTGAGAGGAGCTGCGGATTGAAGCAGCTCTGCATCTGTTCCTGCACCCAGTCACTGCAGCAGTGAACTGACAGGATAGCTTAGATGATGATGGGTTCGCCTTCACCCTTGCTTTGCCAGGATCTCGCCCTTCTTACCGCTAGAGACGCAGCTTAAGGCGTCTCTACGTGAAGATGGCATGTAAATCACTCTTGTCCTTATTCTTCAAGCCTCTGCTGTTGAGTTTTGCTGATGTGCTAAATACTCGGTCGAGTGTTTGATTGCTGCACCTTGAAGAGTGGGCTGATGGTGCTCACGCCTACTGCCACCAGCATCTCACAGGGACTTAAAAACGGTTAAACACAGACTCTACGACTTTCTAATGTAGATATGACATCTTACCTTCAGCCACAAAAACAGGCTTGGATCAGAGGAAATTGGGCTTTTGTTAAGCTTTATCTGCGTGTCAGTTCTGTCCGTTCTTACCAAGGCAATCCGGAGTTTCTGGGCTGCATGGAGGTCCATGCTCCTAAACACACGCAAAGAGTAACCCATTGGCGTTGTAATGACACTTGTGATGTAACCTCTGTGGATGGAGGTTCAGTAGAGGCTTGTAGATGCTTGGAAGCTAAAATCACAGTCAATCACACAAAGGCCTCGTCAAGCATAAACCATGCCTAATCCTATTAGTTCAAATTGTGCATGCTTGTAAACACCTGCCACAGCTACAGGAACTCATCATCAGAGCCATGCCTTCGGGTGTAAAAGCACCGTAGTCAAGACAAAAATAAACATGCTATCACATGCCCACTGCACCGTTGAAGAGCCTGTAGTACACATGCCAGGCATGTGGTGGCACTGTGACACCGCCATGGAGCCGCTGAGAAAAATACTCGGCATGCGCAGACATTTCCTGTGAGGTGAACACAGCGGCGCCCAGCAGGGGCTTCCAGGTTACAGAGCGGGATGGTTGTTTCAGCTAAAATCCGACACAGAGGAGAACTTGGATCACTAAGCTGTCTGCTTCGGTTACATGGTGGTATTTGTTACACCAATGATTTACGTGAAAGGTTGCTGGTTCATTAGCTTCACCATGTGGGATCATATCCGCTGCTCTGCTTCCTTTGGCTGCTGCTGTCTGAGAACAAGCAGGTAGGATAACTTCCTGTAGGCGGCCCGTCTTCTTCTGGTAGCTCAAGGAACCCCCACATGAAGCGTTCTACCTTACCACGGCCATATTGAGTACCGAACGCTTAGCTTAGCCTAGCTTAGCTGTGTGGCGCTTCCCCTCTGAGCATCAGAGGATCATTTTCATTGGATCCCCGTGAGATTAAACGATACATAAATCGGTGTTATTGGATGTGATTCATTCGAATCCCTGCAGACTTTTTTCATCATCTTTCTTCAGCTGACTGGCTTCTAGATTTTTCCTTTTACCACTTCAGTTCATTGCAAAAGTATTCAGCCCCCTTGAACTTTGACCCTTTCTCACAAACACACACAAAAAAATATTTTTTTGTGTGGAATTAATAAGTCATGAAGTGGAATGAAATTTCTTGGATGTTTTAAACTTTTTTAACAAATAAAGTGAAAAGTGGGCGTGAAAAATGATTCATCCCCCTTAAGTTAATATTTGTAGCACCACCTTTTGCTGCGATTACAGCTGCTGGTCAAATGGGGGGTTTTGTGCATCGAGAGACTGACCCGAGCTTCTTCTTTCATGTTAGCTGTGCCTCCCAGGTGACAAACTTTAAACGGATATCTTTCAGAAACGTCTTTCTTCCATAAAGGCCGCTTGTGTTCAGTTTACGACTGATTGTTGACCTGTGGACAGAGTCTGTGGATCTCTGCAGTTCATCCACAGCCATCATGGGCCTCTTGGCTTCATCTCTGATCTTCTTCTCCTGGTTTGAGCTGAAGGTTTAGAGGAATGGTGGGTCTTCATAGATCAGCAGTGGTCTGATGCTACTATTTTCATGAAGCTTTAAACAGACCTCAGAGACGATCACAGAGCAGGAGCATCTAACAGAGACCTGATGACCACGCAGGAGGATCTATTGACCATCGTCAGTCATTGAGGTCCACAGTGGATCATTCAGAGATGAACTGAACGTCTGCAGAACGTTTGATGGACTGAATGTAAAGGAGCCAATTCGTTTTGTATGTCGCACTCTTTAGTTGTTTATTTGTCAAAAAACGTATCCAATAAATTTTGTTCCACTTTGTGATTGTGTTCTACTTCTTTTTGATTCTTCTTCAAGGGTTCCGAATACTTTCACAAGGCACTGTACGCATATCTTAGAAACAAGCCGTCGTCAAACAGAAAGACTGAAAACTTTTAAACAGATGTCAGTGTTTCACTGCTGGCTGGGTTATTGAACCAAAAATATGGCATTCGAAAAACAAGAAGATGTTCATATGTCGAGCAAAGGTAAGTCCCTTTCTGCTGATCCTTATTCTTACATCATTCTCACTCTTTGTAAACAACTAAACACAACTATAGTGTCTGTAGCAAAATCTTCAGCTCTTACTATCAAATGCATTTATTTCACAAGGTTTCTAATCAGTATAATCTAATCCCTTATCTTTTTGGGAAAAGAAAGTAAATGCAGTGGGTAGCAGGCTAAGCTAGCTCCCCTGACTTGTGTTGAAACTCACCTGATACGATGTGTCCACTGCACAGACGGCGTCCAGTCAGCTCTTCGGTTCGCTGACAGCCATCCCTGACCACTAAAATTCTCGTTTAATAATCTGTAAAAAGAATATACGGGTCACCTTTTGTGTTGTCACACCGGACAGCGCGACATACAGACGGCTTCTGTGACGCACAGGGGACCAGAGCTGCTACTTAATATGGCCGTGGCTGGATTTGAATGTTTGAAGAGGCTGGGACTTCGGCTGCAAGGTGCCTTTAGCAGACTTAAATACGTTTCATAGCCCAGTGCAGGGATGGGCACCATAATTGCTTTCAGGGGATCTGTGGGAGGAGTTTATGTAAGCCGTGATCTATTTCTGGAAGTTTGTACGAGGAGTCTGTGTGTGTCATAACTGGTTGCTGGACTTTTGTGGGTGGTGCTTGTGTGAGCAGTAATTGGTTGCCTGACCTTTATGGGTGAGTGTGTCTGAACCATAATTGGTGTCTTGCTCTCTGTGGCAGGAGTTTGTGTGATCCTTGATTGGTTGTTGGACTTGGTGAGTTTGTTTGAGCAGTAATTGGTTGCCTGACCTCTGTGGGATGAGTTTTTTTGAGCAGTGATGGGTCTCTTAAATTTGGTACAAGGAGTTTGTTTTAGCCATAATGCTTGACCTTTGTGGGGGGAGTTTGTCTGAACCGATTCAAACACCTCCCGAGGTCGGGGGGGTTGTCCTGCCCCAAGTGGAGGAGTTCAAGTATCTCGGGATCTTGTTCAGAAATGAGGAAACAGGGGAGCGGGAGCACGACAGTCGGATTGGCGCAGCATCTGCCATCATATACCGCTATACCAGTCCGTTTTGGTGAAGAGAGAACTGAGCCAAAATCAAAGCTCTAAATTTACTGGTTGATCTACATTCCCACCCTCATCTATGGTCATGAGCTTTGGGTCATGACTGAAAGAACAAGATCTCGGATACAAGCGGCCGAAATGGGTTTTCTGCGTTGGGTGTCTGGGCTCTCCCTTAGAGATAGGGGGAGAAGCTCAGTCATCCAGGAGGGACTCAGAGTAGAGCCGCTGTTCCTTCACATGGAGAGGAGCTAGTTGAGGTGGCTCGGGCATTTGTTCAGGATGCCTCCCGGACACCTCCCTGGTAAGGTGTTCCAGGCACGTCCCCCTGGGAGAAGCCAGGACACGCTGGAGGGACTATGTCTCTCGGCTGGCCTGGGAGCGCCTTGGGAGTCCACCAGGGGAGCTGGAACAAGTGGCTGGGGATAGGGAAGTCTGGGCCTCCTTTCTGAAGCTGCTACCCCCCCCCCCACCCCCCTGATCCGACCTGGATAAGCAGAAGAAGATGGATGGTTGATTGGTTGCTTGACCTTTGTGGGTGGAGTTTGTGTGAGTAGTGATTTTTTGCATGACTTCTGTACAAGGAGTTTGTTTTGCTCTGTTAGCTTTGCAACTCTTACCTCCTCTGGTCATATTGTTTGTACCGAGTCTGTTTCCAGCATATATGTCTGCGTACCAGCAATGGACTAACGTGCTAACATAATTAACATCATTGTTATCAGAATAACCTGGGCCTGCGCATTTCAAAGATGGCCATAAGTGCTGAGGGTTCTTAAAACATGAATTTATCGGGATTGCAAACAGCAAATACCGAGTAAGGCTGCAAGCTTCCAACTTCACTCACAGGATAAAAAACAATTTGGTGCTCATTAAGCTTTACAAAGCGGAGCTAGCTTGTCACAGCAGTACAACCACTATTCAAGAGCAGTGACAACACAAATATCCTGGAGCACTCCGTACTCAGGTTCCACATGGCAGCAGGACACTACGGTAGGTTCTGTTTGCTTCTTTTCCTGTCGTACCATATTATTTTAAGGTTAATAACTTGTTTCTGGTTGTATTCATTTGATTAGTCACTTATGTTGCATTTCAAAATACTGTAGACAAACAATATGTTTATAAGTTTGTTTCCATAGCTACATATTCCTTGGTTCGTAATTTAACCATTTTTAAATTAAGTTCTTACCAGTTTATAAATATTTTCTAGTCATTATTTGTTGATTTTTTTTTTTTTCAAATAATTTTCAACTAATTTAGTTGAGGGATAATCATCAACTGGAGTATAGAGTCTAAACAAGCCATTTGCCGAAAGAACAACCCACTACATCAGTAATTAAGTCAAAACTAAACAAAAAACAATGCATTTCGGATGAACATGCTATGTCTTAAACTCCTCCAGGGGCATTTCTGAGCCTTGAATTGAGTTTGTGTAGCATCATTTCGCCATTCACAATGCATTTTAAGCGTGTAATAACTTTGATTAGTCCAATCATGTTTATTGAGGTATCGCTAGCGGAATCATTTTACTAGAATATTTAACAGCAGCAGGAAAAATATTAATTTTTAGGTAGAATTTTATTTTTAGAAGATCAGAGTAAGGGTAGTGATAAAAAAGTTTACAATTTTCTGTCTGTTTATGCTAATGGACTTAATGTCTTTCTTTCCCAGATGAAGCACTGCACCACTTTTTTTACAAGCCTGTGCACACCTGAGATGCTGGCTGAGCTCTGATAGCATCCGGCAGATGATCATCAAAGACTTAAGACCCCTCGCTATAGCGAGTCCATTTCCTGGTTCCTTTCCTGGTTCTTCTTGACAGATCCTTGCTGTCAATCTCTGCAACATCAGCTCGATCTGCAACTTTATTTCTGCACCAGGTAACTTTGTTACCAGAAAAACAGCAAGTCTGAACTCAAACCACAAGGATATGATTGTCTTTCTAAACTTGAATGGTAGAGGTAATAGCTACAAGCCTTACTCCTCCCAACCAGTAGGTGGTGCACTCGCCGCTTTCAATCTGTGCTAATGCTAATGGTCAGCAGCAAACTCTACATGGCTTTTGAGCCCCTTTGCTGACTGCATTTGGCAACAAGTATTCAACCTTGACTGACGTTACACCTCGTTTTGATTTTATTTTGTTTCTTTTGTCCTGGATATGAGAAATTTAACACTGAAAAGAAGCCATTTTTAGCTCTACCACTGAGCTGCTAGGATCCGTCAGCTTTTCCTATCGGTGCAGAATCCTCATCGTTGGCATGGTAACCAGAGGTAGATATTTATATATTTTGGACCCATCCATATTTATAAACAAATTAACTATATACAAATATTTTTCTCTGTAAAATGAATCATTTTATTCTGCACTGCAATAGATACTGGATGTATTATTTGTGAGAAATGAATCCTTTCGATGAACGAATTGTAGCTATGACCTTTACAGTTTGCTGGTGCGGTAGAAACATATTTAGTTTTACTCTTGTGTGAATTATTCTGTTGTAGGAAAAGTTAAGATTGCTTCAATTTTATTTTAAAGGCAGATTTTTTTTTAAAGAATCAGCACTAGTTTTTATCACAGAGTAAACTTGTTCTCATGATCTTTTTGGAAGTAACATGAATTTCACATTGTTTTATTTATTTTGCTAGATTGTGAAATGTTTGCACTTTATTTAATTTGATTGAATTATTTATTTATGTTTTAAGTGTAAAGCTTTTCACAGTTTATGTATTTCTGTTTTTGTTTTTACAGAGCTGTGCTCTAAGGTGAATATTATGAAACAAGAAAAACAAATTTAAGAAAAATAAAAAATTGATTTAAAAAACTGTTTTTATTGTTTTGCTAAAATATTTAAATTCCACATACAATCACATTAGATGAACCAAAACATTTATCTTGAGGTTAATTAAATAATAAAAACTAAGTGTAACATCAGGGATTCCTGGATTTTTAGTTGATCTCTGCTAATGAACTTCTGCTCCCTAATTGACAGATTTGACCTTCTGCTCAGTTCATACATACTCTGATAATCCTTTGACCAAGATTCTTTACAACAACCAAGTCGCTATGGTTGTGGATGATAAAGATGTTTGTGGACTTCAGATCAGTCCTCAACTCCTCCAGTTAGTGTTGTAGTCAAGACCACACCAACCAAGACCAAGGAGTACTGAGACCGAGACAAGGCAAAGACCTTTAGAGGTCGAGACCATATAAGGTCTTGGTCTTGTCTTGGTCGGTGTGATCTTGACTACAACACTACCTCCAGCCCAGACATTCCTCCATCAGTTCACAGTGCTTCCCTCTGCCTGTCACTAGATACAGTTAGGGTGTAGAGAGGATCATCAGGGCTGACCTTCCCACCATCCATGGACAGTAGCTACTGCTTCCTGGTCTGGTAGAAAGACAAACACCAGGCTGACCATCCCCAGTTCCGTCCCCAGGCTTTGTCCATGATGGACCAATGAATACCTCTCTGACCAAGTTGCTGCCTGGAACAAACATGCTTTTACCATTACAGCCTGCTTCTCTGATTTCATAGATTTAAGGAAAAGATGGGCTTCAAACACAAACATACTTGGATTTGTTCTTTTATCTAACTTGTTTTTTGTACATAATGTGGTTGCTTCTCTGTTGATAGACTTAGACAAACTTTATTGTCATTTTGTATACACAAGGTGCAGCCAAAACAAATTTCTTTGCATCCAGCTTATGACAACATACTAGGGTTGCAATAGTAGAAAATAGCAGTGCAATACAATCAAGAAAATAAAGTGTAGCAGTGATAGGAAGTTAACTGTGCAAAAATAACAACAGTGCAAAAATAACAGCAGTGCAAAATACAGTCTGGTCTCAAGTAAATGGATTATAAAAGTACAGCAACGTTGAAAGTACAAAGATGAAGGGGCTAATATAATGGTACAGATGATAATGAGAGAAAGACAAAAACAGATTGAAATTGCATGTTTGTGCTCACGAGGTTGGCAAAAAAAGTTGATTCTGATTAAATTAATAAAAATTAAGGAATTTGTTTCCTATTTATAAATTAGTTGATCTCTAAAATCTCTTTGCATCAGTCAGAGTTGATGGTTCACTTTGCATATAAAGAGTTCTAATCGGCCCATAAAAACAAGTCTCTTTCCCTGAAAGGACGTTTCACAAAGCCACCTTTCAATTCCCACTGGATCTCTAAGCTAAGTTTGAAGTTTGAAGAGGAATCACACGGTTACTGGAAACATTTCACAGCATATAAAAATCAGAAGTTAAAAGGGAAACTGAATCTCCAAATAAATTTTTTTTCTGCACATAAACTGTTTAAATCAGGCCTAATGATGACATCTTTACCGTGCAAATTTAGGCATTTTTGCGTTAGTTAGCATTGAGTTTTCATTTAGATACTTAGATTATTTAGTCAAATGTAGTACATAAATATCAAATAATAGTAATGTTTTTTTTTTTAATGACATCCCCTGCTGAACACCCACCACTCATCCCCACACTTGGCCCCATATGGGCTCTGTTTGGCACCAAGATAATTATTCTTATTGCCACATCGCCAGACAGGACACACATCTTAACAAAAAAAAAAAATTGTAGCTATATTTTAACTCCTCCTGACCAGTAGGTGGTGCACTTGTACATGCCAGCTCTTGTTCCATATCTCTTGCCAGCTGATGCTAATGCTAATCTTTGGTCATTTCTTAGCTCTTCCATGAAGCTTTTACAGAAGTTCTACCTACTAATTTGCTAATTTCATCTTCTCCACTTAAAATTTGCCTGACCAGCAAAAGCTTTTCATGCTCTGCTACTTGTTGGCTTTATCTCAAAATGGTGGACAAGGATTGACTAGGTGACTATCAGAATTTTTGTTGTTTTTTTTTACTTTTGAAAGCTACACAAAGCCATTCACAATGCCAGAAGTGTAACCAGTATGGTAAATGGCCTATACTTATATAACGCTTTTTTTACACTACATGACTGAACATTGTAGCCACAGCTGCTCTGGGGCTCAATGACTGAAGCCAGTAGTGCAAAGTGTCTTGCGCAAGGACACAATGACACTGAAAGCTGGAGCCACGGATTTAACCGCCAACCCTTCGATTGTAGGGCAAACTCTTGTGCCCACAGTATGGAGAATGCCACCACTTCCTCCAGAACTACATCTGGATGATGGTCACTTTAAGTGTTACTTCCGCCTTTCTGTGATCTACTTTTTGGCCTTGCTATCCAATGTTGAGGACAAATCACCTGGACAACAGAGGTAAGGTGAGACAGCGTCCTGGTGCAACAGGAAATCAGTGTGAGAACAATGGCAGAAAGAGCACCAGGTCTGGGACGAAGCTGCCACCCGTGCCCCCCTCAGGAGTTAAATAACCACAGAAGGAGAATGGATGAGCCCGCTGACAGCAGACAATGCCCCAGAGCAGGGAAGGGGCAGGGGCTTGCCAGTGCGATACATCAGAAAAGCCTGCTTGGGAAACAGTGTAAGAGTGCGTAGACCCTGCTGCTAGCCTGGACTAGCTATTGTAGCTAACTGCGAAGGTTCGAAAGCAGGATGAGAGTAGACCGGATAAGTCTGCCGGGCAAACAGAGCGCTAAAGGTGGGGAAGAGCTATGGCTGGCCGTGGCTAGCCTCTTTAGGCGAACTGGTTGAGATTGAAGGAGGATAGAGATAGATAAGAGGACCCTGCCAGGCAGATAAAGCAGTGGATCAGGGGAGAGAGATGGTGGTGGGGTGGTGTCTGCTCTGGAGAAAGGACAATAAAACCACCCTTCTAGAGCTTAAATTAAAATGGCCTTTTTAGGAATCACAGCTTACCAAAAACCTCTACAGAGCCTTCCCCACTTCGTCCTGTGTCCTATCTTCCATTTTGATGAAAAAAAAGTGTGGCAAGTTACACTACAGAGGACCCAGGCAGTCAGTCGGAGGCATATTGACAGGACCCCACACTGTTACAAAAGCTTGTCTCTCCTGCTTCCTCTACTGCATCTCACAGCCACATCTAGTTCCTGATTGGACCTTGCAACACGAATGTGAACACACGTTCAGCTTTTTTAACTTGTGTCATTTTGCTTAGAAGTGATTTTTGACATTTCTGAAAATTTGCCAAAATCCATCTAATTCTAGATTTGCTACCTTCACCCCTTTTCGCTTGGCAGCAATCCAGATGATGATAGCACTTGCTATCACCATGCTAATGTTAGCATGGTGAAAGCAAGGCGGGCTAATGTTAGCATGGTGATTGCAAGTTAGGCTAATGTTAGCATGGTGATTGCAAGGCAGGCTAATGTTAGCATGGTGATTGCAAGGCAGGCTAATGTTAGCATGGTGATTGCAAGGCAGGCTAATCTAAGCACCCTTTTACTGACAACATAAATTAAGAAGGAAGACCAAAATTGTGCTTTTGGAAAGCACACCCTTTTGTGCCCAACACCAACACAGCTCAATTAGAAATCATACGACTTTGGACTTAACTTGCAACTTAGATATCTTTCACCAAACAGAACATGTGTAACAAAGGAAAACCACCACAGAGCAGTGCCTGTATCACCACTGTCTGGTCACATCAACTACTTTCATCTATCTGCACTTGCGAATGCACATGGATCAATTAAAACCTAAATTTCAATTAGCCTATTGAGCGCTGATACCTAATGTTAAAAATCAGAGCAGCAAGGCCCTGGAAAGACACCACTTCCATGGTCCCATTAATAGAACTGCACACCATATAGGCTATAGTGTTGCTGGTGGCCATATTTCTTATTAATTAAATCAAAATTATAAACCCAATAGCTGCCACATATATATTTCAAATGAAGTTTAACTAACCAATGAAAACATGTTTGAAATAAAATATAAAGACACAATCATTACTAGCCTCTAATCATATCCGACCATCCATGTCCCGTATGCCTCATACTCAATTGATATTAATTTAAACAACAACAGTTTTCAGGCTTTCTAAAAGTTTTTGAACTTCTTTTTTGTGGATTTGTGAGTTTTCCTTCTGAACAGAGTGTCTCTGCTGGATGTCTTGGCTGGCCTGTCGCAGACTGCATGCCGGTTTGCAGTTGACTATTTACCGGGGAATTCTGGGACGCTCTTCATCGGATGTTCAGCCTTCTTGGTAGAGTCAAGTCTCCTGTATCCTCCTTGTTATAACTGTCAGTCTTTCCGTGCCATACTCTGAAGCCATACTTAAGTTATTGCTTACATTTAGTCAGCTTCCCTCATGGTCTCTGTGTCTTGGTTGTAGTTCCCATTGGGTCCTATGCTAGCTCAGGATCCACTTCATTCAAACATCTCCTTGACAGAGTTATGTCAGAACGCCTCCCCAGGGTTGTGTAGCTCTGTCGTGTTTTGCCTTGATCTGCCAGTCCACTCTCCACCCTTCTTTTCACTCACTTTTTGGATTTTAAACCCAACCAGTTACAATTTCTACAGAAGCCTTCATGGAACACAAAATCACTCCCTGACGTCTTCCTCCATCAGCCTCCATTGGGATCATCAACCCTCTCTGGTTGAGACAGTAAGCCAACTTCATTCACTTCCTCCTGCCCATTTTTATTTCCAATATTATTTCTTACTCATCTAACTTCTTCTCTGCCTTTCCAGATGCCGTCTAAACAGGAATCCAGAAACTATTCTCTCAGTTGGACATATTATCGTTATCGACTTTGTTGTAAATAAATCCCTGTCTTTATATCTGGCGTCTGGTGTATGATTTTGCATGTGGATCAGAAAACTACCTGAAACATGACAGACTCATCAGGTCATTCTGAACCAGCAGGATCTTTCCCGGATTCCCTTTTCCTGAACAAACCTCTCTAAGAGATGAACATGATGTTCTGCTCCAATCCTTGCACGAGGAACAGCACAGCAACTTGAACAACTCAGCAAAAGTCATGAATGACACAGGAAACTTTCCCCTGCAGCCCAACCTCGTCCTTCAGTCAGTGCATCTGCCGTACCTCCTCCAACGCTGCCTGCATCTGTCTGGTGTTGAAATGTTTTCTGTTTCTACCCTCAAGTATTTCTTAAGCTGGTAAATGGGGAACATTCCTTTTACAATGCTAATTTTTTTCTGCCAATTTACCCAAGTCCTTTCCTGATGATGCTTCCTGAATTTTATATGTCATAGACAACTCCAGGGCAAAGCTTTGAGGTGTGCTGAAGCAGTGAACACAGACTCTATTTTAGTTAATTTTATTTCTTGATTTCAGAAATAGGGGCTGTACGGTGGAGCAGTGGGTAGCGCTGTTGCCTTGCAGCAAGAAAGTCCAGGCCTGGGGTCTTTCTGCATGGAGTTCCCATGTTCTCCCCGTGCATGCATGAGTTCTCTCCGGGTACTCCGGCTTCCTCCCACAGTCCAAAACATGACTGTTAGGTTAATTGTCATCTCTCAATTGTCCCTAGGTGTTAGTGTGTGTGTGCATGGTTGTACGTCTTTGTGGGTCTATGTGTTGCCCTGCGACAGACTGGCGTCCCGTCCGGGGTGTACCCCGCCTTACGCCCATAGACTGCCTGAGATAGGCTCCGGCCCAACCGCGGGCCTGATGGATGAAGCGGTAGACGATGGATGAAAGATGGATGGATTGATGGATGTATTTCAGAAATAAAAAACCTTTAGAAATAGAGGATGACACTATGATTACTACAATATTATGGAATGTCAGACAGGGTGAGATTTGGGGGAACCCAATGTGTGACTACCCATGCAGTTCAGTCACATCAGATTGACTCTTTAGCATTCACAATGTCATCTGGGGTTTTGAGAATGTCTGTAATCTGGATTGGTGATCACCACATTGCTGTTTTCTAGTCCAACACCTCCTGGCACTCCGTAACCCTAACTTAACTGAAAGGGAATAGAGGATGATACATGGGAATCCTGGAGTACTCATGGGCTTTATCTATGTTTCCAATCTGCCTTTATCCCATTGGTTTTGATGAAGAGGTAAGGTCTCTTCATCAATCTCTACATCTATCTCTTTATAGTGAGACTGTTTTTCAGCAAATCCAAAGCAATATCTAAAGCTCCTAGCCTACCGCATGGCTGCACTATTTGAGCTCTTTCCCAAAGCCTCCTGCACCTCCGTGGAGAGAATGACCGGAGGAATGCTTTTAAGACATTCTTTGGACATTTCAGAATACATATGAATAGTGTAACCTTTTGCAGAGGAAGAGCCCTATGACAGATATTAAACAACAAATGTGATGTTTATTTTTTTAAATCTGATTAAATATTATTCACATATCCTGACATGTCCCCCGTCTGAAGGGAAAAGTGGGGGACCAAAGTCTTGTTATTGAGGTTAGTAGCCGATGGGAAGAAGCTGTTTTGTGGAGGCAGGTTTTGTTCCTAATGGACTAAAGCGTCCTTTAAGATGGGGAAAGTCTGAAGCAGTTAGTTCAAGAGTGGCCATCATACCTGCTTGCCTCAGAGTCCTGCAAGTGTATTGTTAATGAAGAGAATGAAGATACCAGTCATCGTCTCTGGAGAGCGAATGATGCCTGCAGCCTGTCTCTGGTAGTTGCAGCATTGTACCAGATGGTGATGGAGAAAGAGAAACGATGATGGTGGAGTAGAGGTGTACCATCACTGTCTTTGGCAAACTGAACCCCTGAATCTGCTGCAGGAAGTACATCCTCTGCTATGCCTTCTTGTTGAAGGATGTGATGTTCAGCTTCCACTTCAGGTCTTGGATGATGGTGTCCAGAACGTGGAAGGAGCCCACTGCAGCAACCAGAGAGGTGCACAGGATGATTCGGGTGGATAGACCTGCCCTCTTTTTGAAGTCTACAACCTTCTTCAATGATGATCAACCTTTGCTAGGAAGAGGCAGTACCTCAAACTTCCCCTGGTTAAGAGTGTCACATCCTAACCTGAGGAAGGCCATTTTGATGATATGTTCCTGGGATTTTTTTTAAGCAGAATCCATATGACATGATAATAGGTAATCTTCGACTTTCATCACAGCAAAAGACTGTGGGTTTTATTCAATGCAAAATACTGTATTCATCCTAAAGGGAAATTAAACAACTGCTGCAGATCTGGCCCCGATATGTGTGTGGATTTCTCTCTGCATCCTTGTGAACAAGACAGATACTGTATTTCCTCTTCTTGAAGTACAGAGTGAAACTGTGCCTTGAAGTAGCAGTTGGATCTCTGAAAACTGACTTCAAGGAGCTAACTTCATATCCCAGCCATTTCATTCAGCAACAACTTACTCCAGTGCAAAGATCAGTTCATCGTTGGAAAAAGCCAAAGAAGAATGCCATCTTCTAGCTATAACTGTGCCTTGACTTCCCGTTTATGATTACTCTAAATATGATCACTAATAAGGGGTTTAACTTGCATTTTTTTTACCACAGTTTTATATTTGCTCCAAATGTCCTGTGTCAAAGATAGCTTTTCAAGTCATCTAGGAACCTCACTGTTGGCCTAAATGTGGACCAGACAACCAAGATCTTCCTGTGACAACTTGTATGTGCTGTCTTTCATAGTTTAGACTTAAAATACTGCTTCAGAGCTCATCTGTTTGATCGTGTTTCTCCCTTAGATTAACCAACTAAAGTAGATATTACTACCACTAACCTTTTAATTTTCTCTGACATAGAAAGTACTTCTGAGTCAGTCAGTGCTTCAATGATTCCTTTAATTCTACTTTCTGCTCAAATCCCTGGGCTGTACTGGCAAATCAAACTAAAGCCCCTAAATACTTTCACAGACACATGTCCACAAATTTGTGCATGAAATGTGTGCAGACTCATGGTAGATTCCCCGCAGACAACGTGCACTTATGCTGTGTCTTACTACACTGTTTATCGGGAAAATACTTCTCACCAGGAGTGAGTATTTATACTGAAGTGTTGCTTATACTAAATGTGACACGGAGCTGACAGGGATCCCCAGGCAATATCTGGTGTGGCAAGGTGCACACTACAGAGGATTGATCCCAAGACTCCCGGGTGAAAGTCATACGTGTCAACCAGTCAGCCAAAGGGATATCCCCTTGGCCAGGTAGCCAAGGTGCATGATCTATTGGAGGCATTGTGACAGGACCCCACACTGTCACATTTCTCCCCCTTGTTTCCAAAGCACGTCCTCGTGCTCCACGTAGGCTGCCACAATTAATTTCAGAATCCATGGGCTAGCACATGGATCATGCCAACAACGCCAAATGTGGCAAGGTACACACTACAGAGGGCCCGGGTGGGGTTTGATCCCAAGACTCCCGGGTGAAAGTCACACGCGTCGACCAGTCAGCCA
Source organism: Jordanella pulchra (assembly GCA_034780135.1). Lineage (NCBI taxonomy): Eukaryota > Metazoa > Chordata > Actinopteri > Cyprinodontiformes > Cyprinodontidae > Jordanella > Jordanella pulchra. The sequence continues at coordinate 22,375 of JAUZNJ010058768.1, forward strand.
AAGGGATATCCCCTCGGCCAAGTAGCCAAGGCGCGTGATCTATTGGAGGCATAGTGACAGGACCCCACACTGGCAGTACACTTATGGAAAACAGCCTTTTCAGCCAATGGACCTGCAGCCACTCCATTGGCTGAGATGCTTTATCCTGTCTTAGAAACAGATGTGCAGTTGGAGAGGAAATGGCATAAGGTGCCCAATTAGACTTTGTTTCTATTGTTCACGTAAAGCAAGAACAATGATGCCATGGCAGTGTGTGAAATTAAGGCATCTGTCATGAAAATATTGGAGTAGTTGCACTGAACTACAAAGGCTGAAACATCTGTGTAGACTCAACATAGCTCACAGTCAAAGTAAGTTTTCCTTTGAACTGTTGCTACATGCATGCTCTGGAAGAGAGATTGCTGTAGAGTCAACAACAATGCAAGTGACTCTCTACTGTTGCTATTTGCTCAATCAAGAAAAGTGAATACTGCTAAACAGTAATTTTAATCAATCTACTGGGTTTCACTTTGATAGAAAACTTAAATCAATCTATATAATGTAATTGAGTTAACTCCGTAAAGTGCAGCTTTTGTGTTATTGGTGAGGCAACATTACTGAAGGTTCATGTGATAAGACAGAAGTAATATTGCCGTGATTTTCAAGAGGAAACTTAACCTTCTATTGGTGGGGGAACGGGAGAGCAAACTGAAGGAGTTTACAGAGAGTTCCACTGAGGTGCAGTCGTTTGTGTACAGATGGAAGAGGAGTAGAGAGAACACAACCCTTGGACGTTGGTACTGATGGGTCTTGGTGAGTACATGTGCCACCTGCTGCTGGTCAGTAAGGGAGCTGCTAATTCAGAGACAGGTGGAGCTTGGCACTATGAATTGGGTGATTTTTTGGTGACTAATGTTTTGTGATTAAGGCCAAGCTGAAGTCCAAAAACATGATTATCTCATAAATCACTGTGTTGAAGATTTTTGCAGGATGAAGTGTGGTCCCAAACTGACCAAACTACATCACCCAGCAACCTGTTTGCATGGTTAAACACCACTCGCTTATAGGGTTTAATGACCACAGATGTCAACATGACAAGCCTGTAGTTATTTAGCTCCATGATGGTGCTTGTGGACCTGGATGGTGGTGGAATGCTTTATTCTCAGGGAAACTTCACAGTGCTTGTTGGCACTCTTCTTCTGATACTAAAGCAGTTTATTTAAAGATGCATCACAGATCTTAAACTGAAATATCTAAGGAGAGGATGGTGTTCGGTGCATGGAGTGCTTTGTGGCAGAGTGGGATGTAGATGAGTTGGTTGAAGATGTGAATGGTTGTTTTTCAAATCTGTTAGGGGTGATCTGCCAGACGAATATTGTGGCTCAGGGTGTTTCCACGGACCTTTCCCAGATGTGTGGTGAACTATGGTTTATTCTATCTGTGAAAGGTCTCGTTCTGCACACACACTGTCCTTGCATAACTGATGCAAGTAGCGCTTTGCAATAGTCCACACCACAGGCTGAGAAGCTGTTTTTATTTCTTCCCATAGGTTGGACACTAAAACGAAGGTGTTATGGCAAAGGTGTGCCTTTCATCCATCTTGTCTGCTTCTGTGGTAAAACTCACAGAGAGCCTCTGATGTTTGATTACAGCTTTATAGTCCCCACTGTCTTTGGTAGCAGTTTTAATATGTCCAAATGTCCGTGTTGAATATCTTTCAGCAATAAATAACTAATTGATAGAGGGATCAGTGCAGCTGGAATGTCCACGCTGAATTGGTCTGCTGTGGTGAAGAAAGAGCTGAGCCAAAAGGCAGCGCTTTTAATTCATACCCATGGTCATGAAATCTGGATCATAACTGAGAGAACAAGATCCTGGATACAAGTGGCTGAAATGAGCTTCCTCTACAGGGTAGCTGGGTTCTCCCTTAGAGAGAGGGTGAGGAACTCAGTTATCAGGGAGAAGCTCAGACTAGAGTTGCCTCTCCTTCGTATAGAAAGGAGTCAGCTGAGGAGTATCAAACATCCTTTTTTCAGATCTCCGCTGGACACCTCCCTTAGGAGAGGGTCAAGGCACTTCCCACTAGGAGGAGGGCCAAGGGATGACCCAGGACACGCTGGCCTGGGAAGACTTCAGACTTTCCCCTAAAGAACTGGAGGAGGTGTCTGAGGCGAGGGCAGTGTGGGGATCTCTGCTTACCCCAGGACCGAAGACGTTAATGCCACAGATCGTCTGTGCCACGTCCATGCTCCCACTGCCGATAGTCAATCAGAAAGGTTCCACCCAGCATGCCGCAAAGAGTCCCAGAAGCATCTATGAAGCGTGGTCTGCTGGACACTTCTTTGAAATCCTGGTCTGTTTTCGTTGCTTGACTCCTCCACAAAATGTTTATTATGGAGGTAAAATCACACTATTTTATATGACACAACCTCTCTGTTTGATAAAGAGAACACTAGAGAGGAAAAAAGCATGAGCTGAAAGGTAATGTGGCCAGATAAAGAGCAGACATGAAAGACACTGGTGTTACTGGCCTTTTTAAACCCTACATGTAAATGACAGTACTGGGCGATGATGGAGTCCTCATTAGATCTGAGTCCAACTGCACAGAAGCTCTCCGCTCTGATGTGTTCCCGTTGGAAAAGGGTGATTGGCAGAGTCTGTGGCGGATGATCCGCAGTGCTTGTGGTTTTAGTGGAATCGAGAGGTTAGACTGCTGCCTCCGCAATATGGTCCCAGATACTGTAAGTAGAAGACTAAGAGTGGGATTTTGAGAGTATGTTAAATAACAACCATTGACTCATTGACTCTACAGCAATCCGTCACACCAAGCATGCATGTAGCGACAGTGGAGAGGAAAACTTTGAACCTGAGGAAACCTCCAGCAGAACCAGCCTCAGTGTGAGCAGCCATAGAAAAGGAACATAGAAGCGCTGATCTAAATTTCTATACTAGAAAAGCTAGCAGTAAACTAGCTCCACTAGTGGCTCTCTGTGGGAAAGAACCAGTTAATCAGACAAGCTCTGAGCCAGTTGGTGTGATAAATTACAAGAATATATCACCATTTTTAAAGAGCTTTGTGATATTTTAATCGTGCTTTCAGTCTAGATAAGATGTTTATTGTTAAATTTATAAAAAATCCTGAGGCCCATTTATAACTTTATAATTCCAGCTTCCATGTAGCGGTATTAGATCCAATGGATACGGTGCTGGTTGTTTGATTAAGTTTGATGAGCAGAACATGAGTTAAACAAACTGTTATATCCCAACATTCCTCCCGCACATGAGGGGGCGCCCCTCTTTTTTCAGATTCAATTCTCTTCCTGCCCAATCCAAACAATCTCTCTTAAGCAATAAGAATGTTATTGCTAACGTCCAGCAGACCAATAGAAATGCATCTGCGTACCTCGCTCCAGGGGAAAGCCCGCCTCCTAGAAGACAAGAGAATTCATAAAACTTGATCTGTAAAAAAGCAAAAGTAAAAAAAAATAAATAAATAATTTCTCTGAAAACCTTTTTTAGATTGAGAAGTATTTTTAAGAAGCCTTATTTCTGGATTGTATATTTAATTGCCTCCGTAGACCACCTGGTGCTGTAAAGAAAGCAATACTGGAAGTTATTTTATTGGTGAGATAAGATTAGATAAGATTAGATAAGATAAGATAAGATTAGATAAGATTAGATTAGATAAGATTAGATAAGATTAGATAGGGCTTTATTGACCTCACAGACCTCAGGTGCATTAAAGAGATGTTCAAAATTGGACTGAAACAAAAAATGTATATATACAGTAGAAGTATATATATATATATATACATAGATATATATATATATTACAATATAATACAGAATAATATATAATGAAAAGGGAAGAAATAAGGAATAGAGATTTAAGTTGTATAAACTAAATTCACTCATCATCTATTCCCATCAGTCCTTGCAGGGAAAATTATCAGGTTTAGTGTTTATAATAAAAGGACAATAGAGCAAACTAGATGTTTTAAAACTTAAAGTTTATGTGCGATCAAACCTTGTACTAAACTTAAACAGCAGTTCCACTATTGCAGATAAAAAATCCAATCAAGATTAGATCTCCAGTATTTTCAATGTTAAAAACAACAACAAACCATGTAAGTATGTTGAGTGCATAATATATTTCAGAGCTTAAATGAGTAGAACAATCCTCCAGCTGTCAGTCAGAGCTGTCCCTCATTGGGCGAATTCAGAATCAAGGTCTTACTGCACTCCCATCAGGATATTGAACCTTGTCTGCTGCATAAGCGACTGCAAAGCTAAACACCACACTGAAGTTATTATTGCATTTATCAATATTACATTCCCCTTTAAAGAACAACCATTTCCATATGGGGGGGGGTTCTACATAAATCCATATCAAACAATGAAAACTTGATTCTTTTTTTGTCCTGAACTTATTGTGATTATATGCATTGAATAAAATCTTGCAGGAATTGAGCAGCAGCTGCTAACAGTCAGCCTCAAGCGCACTTCCAGATCATTCGATTTTTTTCATTGCCATGCACAACCTTTGCCATCGGCTGGGAGATTGCAATCGACATAATGGGAGCCCCTGATCTAGAGCAATCAATACACCCAACAGGCATGTTTTTTTAACGGAAGGGAGGAAGCAGGAGTTCACAGAAAACCACACAGGATGAACACGAACAAAGAAGCAGGGATCTGGACCCACAACCTGTTTGTGAAAGCTAGCAGTGCTACTACCCGCACCACCGTGCAAAACATCACATCAGTTTAAAAAGGACATATGTTAATTTCAGGCTGACTGATCCCAGCCAGGCTCCAGCCACAGGACAGCAGGTCTTTGCTTGTTTCAAGGAGCGCTGAAGGTTGTTCCTCTCGTTTCAGATTGTTTCTGCTTGACCCACCGAGCTGGATGGCATCGCTGCCAAAAGTCACAGAAACCATCAGTAAAGTTTTTCATAGTAGTTTATTCCAACTTCAACAGGTTATCCACTATTATTAATGTACCAAAAATGAGGCAATTATTAATCAATAAATTCAGCTGATGTTTTCTTTCTTACAACAAAGTTTCCATCTGAGGAATTTCATTAATATTGAGCCGATAAAATCTCCGCTTCACACCTTTTAGTCCGACTTAAAAGGCTAAAATCTGACATCGTTTAAAGATGAAAACTATTTCATGTTTTAGAGGCAAAAGATCTAATTACACAATGATGAAGCTCTACTTAATATCTTCCAGAAGTGCTTTTATAATCTCTAGTGTTGAGTTTTGGGTCATCGTTGCTGTTGTTGCCAACACGTTTTTTGTTGTGTGCTACAAACCAAGTTTATCTGGTTCTGGATGAGAATCTGCTGTGAGTCACTGTTCACTAATTCCACTTGTGTTCCAGCCAAATGCAAAAAGCAAGCAGAAGCGTGAGAGGATAAAAAGAACAATGGATCAATGAGTGCGTGCGCGCGTCCACCAGACACAAACTGGAAAACAAAACAGCATCCAGCTCAGCAGCAGGACGGCACCGTCCAGCCAAGGTCCTCTGAAAGCACCAAAGAATGATGGGAAAATACCAGCGTCTGCAGAGACTAACTGCGTGTATCTGCTGTGACTAGACTTTGTTTTTACTGCACATACCCTAACAGCTCACAGGCCCTATGATAGTTTTTATCAACATGATTATTGAAGCAAAACCAATATTCTTACTATGACATCTTATTTCTGCTTAATGCTGATGCTCTCCCATAGTATAATTGAAACTTATTCACTTCAATTATCTAATTTACCCTAGATAAAAAACTCAAATACAAGTTTAGTGAAATGGTTTAAACCTGTCATGTTACAGTAAAAGTGGTGCAATCAGACATAGAAAGAGGAACATAGAAGCTCTGCTCTATAAACACTTTCTGTTAGAAAAGATAACAGTTAATCAGACGAACTCTGAGCCAGTTTTCATGTCAAAAGATGAAAGAGAGCAGATCCAGTTAGTCCCAGTAAAAACTGAACCCATAGCTATGACTAGAAGAGAAACAGGACTA
>JAUZNJ010058779.1:2434-28379 GCA_034780135.1 Jordanella pulchra
TACCTTAGATGGTGTTGAGTCAAGCCTTATGTTGTGTCTGAAATTTAAGGTCTGCAAGCATGAAACCAGCTCTGTTTTATGTGTCTGATCTAGTTAGGCCTAAGCACAACATTTGCATTGCCAAGCACCCAATTACAAGAAGAATCAGGTGTGGAGCCCTCTTCAGTGGCATGAATAGGCATGCGTGGACTTAAAAGAAAGCTTTTTGTGATGCTAATTTATTTGATCAACTGCCTTATTGACTGCAAAAAGGCCCTCACCAGCAGGCGACCACAAAGCTGCACACTGTAGACGTCTTGGCTGGGGGCAGACGTATCTCTCTGTTAAGGTCTGGAAGGAGCTCTTAGTTAAAGATGATGAAGAGATAAAAACTCGAACGTCTGTGGCGTAAGCTTTAAGATGCTTTTTGTGTTTAGACCTTCCTTATTGATTAAAATGATCACTCACATTATAGCAGAGCTTGAAAAACGAATAAAAAACAAAAGCAATCATCTTAATCCCAGATGCACATGTTCACCTCCCTCTACGTGTCTCCTCAGGTGGCAGACATGGCGCGACACCTCCCTACCCCACCAGACAGTTCTGCAAGGATGCAGACATGCTACAGAGCTGGTTACTATAGCAACTGCATCTTTTGTATGTTTATAAGGCTAATGGTGTTACAGACAGACTCCTTTTTAAATTGGGATTTCAGTTAAGATAAAAAAAGAAGAGGATTGGACTCATGTTATTTATTTGGATGATTTTGTTTTTTCTGGGTTTTTCGCTCAGTTTGTCTGGCCTTTTTCTGAAATGTCCTTTTTGTTTTTTTTTTTGTTTTTTTTTAAACCATGAAACCTTACCATGAATCGCTCAGGAAACAGCACAATTTGTTTGAAAAATCAGTATCCCCAGAGTTTAAACTTTAGGGATCTTTCTTTATCATTTATTTCTTACAGATATAGCTTTCATTTCTCAAGGCACACACTGTGCAATATGTTCCTATATTTAGATACGATCACAGGACTTTGAATCGGTGAAAGAGGAACCAAGGCTCAGAGAAAATATCAACAGACTTTTCAAAATCCCTCAGAATATTTCAAGTCTTACTGCATTGGGAGCAAATTATAAAGAAGTTAAGAGATGATTTAAAACGTATTCAATTCTTAAATCTCAACTGTATCTTCCCTTTAGCCTCATTTTCTGCCTGTTATCCAGGTTTGCCTTTGTTTCTTTATTTTGTTATAACATACAGACCAGGTATAAAGGCAGCAAGAAATGAAAAGGGGCAACATGTAGATAAACATGAGAAGGGTGATTAGTTAAGGAGTAGAGAGAAGGCGAGTCCAGCTAAAGAAGAAGTGGTGGATGTGTTCCAGGCATGTGTGTGGGTATTTGTTGAACAGGGGTGTACAGTAGTAGGCCAACTCATCCCCACTGGCAAAAGCGCTACAGCTTTAGTGGGTCAGTGTGCCAGAATCTCACTCATCATTACCAGTGACTGTTCTCCTTCTGTTTCTATCACTAACACAGAGTGTAGCACTTCTACCTGACCTCCATGCACACACCTTACAATAAATGATAAAGAAATAACATCTTGTAAATCAGAGGAGGACGCATGTCAAGACAAAAAATAAGAAGAATAGAAACTATTAATGGCATTTTTTTAAACTGAGAGTAGCCTAAACGTATTCCAAGGCGTTTAAAAGATGAATAACTTTAGATTAAGCTTTGGGGAGTACGCTGCTGCTTGTCTTTTTTACTTCCAAAGTCTTTCTGTTTAGATATGCGATATTTTTCTATTGTTTGCTGAAGGCGGCAGATGCACTTTTCAACTTGGCATTTGACAATATACGATTCCCCCAGTACGATCAGTAAATATGCAAAAGAGTTTATCATTATTATGATATTTACAAAAGTTTATAAAAGAAAATGTATAAATGCATCCAAGGGATTTTAATCTAAACAGAAAAGCTGCAGTTATTTATGCTGGTGCTAAAACAAAACATTCATTGCAATTATTGATTCTGACTGGCTGTTGGGTGTCCATTTAAAAAGTGTTATAGGACACCTATAAAAAACACATAACGTTAAGCTGTGGCCAACCAAACTGAGCTTGTGCTTGGTTACCTTAGCAATGCATCACAACAGACTTTTAAACAGTCCAGTCAGACACCACTTGTGAAAAATATATAACTTATTAAAAAAAAACAAAAAAAACAAAAAAAAAAGTGTTTTAATAACCGACTCAATATTTAATTATTTTATAAGTGACTACGGTACAGGTTAGATAACTATCCCTTACATGTACAATTAGTCATCTAAATTAAATCTATAAGCTTAAGCAAAAACAATAGAATAAAATGTACCATATCTGTGATTAGTTGGGTATAAAACAAGCTATTAGCTAACTGGTCAAGCTATCTCTAGTAACCATTACATTAACAGGAGTCCATAACAGGAGTGATGGTCATTGATCCTTTGGTTTCAGCACCATAACTGCCAAGTTTCTGGAGCAGCAACGTGTCAGTAGAGGTAAATCTACGTCTTTCTCAGCAAGAGAAAAATGAAGCACATTAGTTTAGCCAGCTGAGCGTCAGGGTGCAGCAATGGATGAGGGAGAAGGAGTGTGTTTTAATTTTTGCTCCACACAGGTGGGGCCATATTCAGTTGGGCTGGACCAAAATGCAGATTGACTCTCAGGAGCCACATGGTTAGTTTTAAAGATTATAGTAAAGTCCTTCAGGCAGATGTAACAGAAAAGGGCCCAGTGAATATTGGGAAATGACTGAGATTTAATTAGAACAAAACAAAAAAACAAAAACAGGTTCAAAGGGTTGAACAAATAAAGAAACCCCAGGTGCAGAAAATTGACAAATTAACAGAACACTCTTGCTGAGGGAGGAATGCTACAAAATAGAAAAACAGGAATAAACTAAGAGAATGAATCTAATCATCCAAAAAAATCACTAGATACTATAAAGGCAAACCATCTAAAAATGCTAAGAGTTAAGCAACATAAATTAACAAGAAAAAAAGCAGGGCAAAACACAAAATTTAAGTTAAAGAGAAATTTGAATCTTGTCTACAGTTGAGTTTAGTTGTATACTAAACAAGAGTATAACTAATATCAGTGCAATGACACATCAACTTTATGTGACAAAACAAAGAATATTTAGTTAGTGTAGGATGTTCTGGTAAAACTTTGAGCTTTCCATTCACTGAAAGTTTTAAAGATACCTAAAGATATAGTGGTCCTACTGCAATAAAGGACCATTTTAGTTGTTTTTCACAAAAAGAATTTAGGCTTTTATTAATCTACAAATGGTTCAAAGAACTTGTTTAAATCAATTATCATTATTTGTTACAACAACATTTAATTTCCCTTTGGGATAAATAACATATTTTTGAATTGAATTGAATTGAATATAAGGAAACCATTTTGTTCTATAAGTATTTGGTGTTTTTTCATTATTATTTTTACCTGCAGTCAAGTTATTCTTAAACGATCATAGAAATCATCAGTGAATCACCTGATTCAGTTTATTGGCATGATATCCAAGGACTTTGTATTGAACTCCATTCCCACCTATTTTCTGAAAAGAATAATGGTAATAATTAGGAATTCAAATGACGATAAATTACGACTTTAAATCACATCAAATAAATCACATCAAATAACCTCTGAGTGACAAATATTTCCATTTTGAGTAAAATTACGTTTCATTAAGCAAACCTGGACCAGATATATAAAAGTACTTCAAACAGTAAGCTGACAGAGCAGATATAATTTTTGGTGTGGAAATCACGTGGCACCATGATGCACCATTTGGTACCCAAAAGAGACAGAATAATCTACTAAACCTACAAAGGCACAAAACATTGAAGGAGCAAAATCAGCAGCAGCTATTTTCAGTATAAATAAAAAAAACATCATGCTACACTGTAGTAACTTATTTTGCCTTTAAGTAATATTAAGATATGCTGAAACACTGGCTATTGGAAAATGGCAGTTTCATTTCCCTTTATATCAAAAAAGTGGTCGATGTAAATGCAGGATAGTTGTTCAGAAATAGCTGTTCACATTTACAGCAACTGCTCGAGTGCAACTACATGCAAATGTGTGTTATTGTTTTATTTGGCCAGTCTGAGATCATCACTCTCTCTAAGCCCCCTTTTTTTATGCTCCTTGAATCACCCAGCCTCTTGCAGCTCCTCCCCCATCATCATTATAATGTAGATTTAAAGATTGGGTGGGGGATGGGAGCAAAGGGTGATGGGGAGTGACTGGGTTTGTGGAGGGGCTGTGGTTGGTGTTGAGTATGACCCGGCTGGCCTGCTGTGTCTCAGCAGGCAGCCCAGAGTAGACAGGTGGGGGGAGGGTAGCCTGAATGAAAGAGAGGGCTTCTAGGGTTATCCTCGAGCCTGTTTACATGACTCAGACATCAGATATCATCATTATGTCAGTCTCATTTTGACAAAAGATGGCAGGACCCCCCCGCGCACACACACCCACCCCGCACACCCCGCGTCCTTCCACACCATTAATCTCATCCCGTGTTGGAAGAGAGGAAAAATGAGATGTTCTATGGTATTTTGTGCTGTCTAGACATAATGAGCTTAATGCCATTCAGGTCATGTTGTTGTTCTCTCTGCTATACACTGATACGACATCCAAATAAATACACAAGCATCACTTACAAAAGCCCACATTCACCTTGATTAATTATTTTAATCTTACAAACATGACTTCATTGTGCATCAGATATTATTGTTTGATATTTATCTATCTATATGCTTATCACTTATCACTAGCAGTTGCTTTTTAATCTAAAGGCAACAATTCAAACCTATACTCTGTGACTCTCTGTGAATGTACTACATGCCTCCCACCGAACAGACAAAAGAGTCCACAAACATACACCAGAATGTACAGCAGTGATGCTAAAGAGCAGAGAAAAGACCTTCAGCAAAAACGAAATACATCTCTAGGGAATCGCATTGTGTTATGATGTGCTGTGTGTCTGGTTTATTGAATTTGCACCTTATTCTCAGTTGTTTACTCCATAGTCAGGGTTTGATTTATACTGCTTACACACAGACACATGAAGTTCAATTCAAACTTTAAATGAGCAAACACAGACATTATAAATACAGTAATTTACCAATAATGTACAGCATGCCATGTTTGAGTGGAAGTTATTTAAAAAGCTCTTGGTTTGAATATTTTGCACAGCTTGCTCCGCTTTGGATAGGTTTTATTATTGAGTTGTCATTTTGCTCTACTTTTCCAATACATCCATCTGCCAATGCAGCTGGGTTTCCATGGAGCATCAGTGCAGTTTGACCTATTTATAACCCACCCCCTTTTATCTGCTGCCCCTAATTCCCTCTTTGGTCCTCCTCAGGTTTATTGCAACACGGTTACATAAAAATGGCTGAATTATTCACAAGTTGAAGTTATGTTTTGCATTTGTATTATTTAAAAATGATATTCTTGGCTCAGGAGTGGCATGGAGGAGAAACATTTTTTTTCCATGGTTCTCCTTTTAAATCCTTTTGCATAGGTCCATCTGTTGAACGATATTGTAAATCATTTCACTAATATTTGTTTAGCATATAGAATCTGCTTTACCTCCATTAGCCTCTAACGCTTTGGTCGCAGGCTGACAATGATTGCAAGTGATTGATTAGGAATTGATCGGTCAAAACAGAGATAGGGAGGGGGAGTAGTAAAGTGAGAGCATGGTCTGTGTTGGTGATTATTTACATTTGTTTCCCACTGTTAAATGAGCACAGTAAAAACAACAGAACACGCATATATATATATATATATATCGACATCTCTCTCTCTCTCTCTCTCTCTCTCTCTCTCTCTCTTTATACATATATATATATATCTATATATATATAGATATATAGATATATATAGATTAAATTTATGTATAATTTTCTGATAGAGCTTTTACCATAAAGTCACTTCAAAAATCTTCCCAGCTTATCCCAGAAGCCTGGGGTATTGCAAACCATGTGAATGGTTTCTTAAACCATCAGAATTACAGCTATTTTGGTTTCAACCTTTGCCCTTAATCAGTCTCTGTACTAAACAGTGTGATGGAAATATTTAATGAATGGTCAGGTCTTATATGTTTATATAAGGTGTGAAGAAATCTGTTCTTCAAATTATTAAAATTAAAACAATGCATTTCTGCTCTGAGGTAGCTTTAAATTGTTTAAATATGTTCATTTTTCTGTATTTGCTCCTAAGGATATATGAGATATTTTTAACCTATTTGGTAACATTGAGTTTTCCTATATTACTTTTGCCTTAGCTTTTATATACAAAATAATACCTTAAAATGTATAAATGGTTTAAGAAGACTACCTTTAATGAAAAATAATATGGTGCATTTTTAGTTTTTGCATTTTTCCTGCAAAGAAAAGTCCCATTTTTGCAGCATTTTTCACTTTTTCTGAATTTTCCTGATTTCTGCTTAAATGTAGCTCCCAAAATGTGTCAATCCATACAGTATTATCACATGATTGCAGATTTAGTATTTAGGCCAAGGGCGTTGGCTGATGTAGTTCTCAAAGGGCTGTGCACCATATGATCAGGTGCCTCGTTGTGACATCCTCAAATAACCAACATGTAAGCCGATCAGGCACCATTCAGGTCTATCTGGGGGATAATCTGCTTGAAACCAAGAATAATGGTTTAGATATATAGATGAAAAGCCCATCATTTGATGAGATTTTCAGGTTTTTATTGATGTCTGAATGTGATTCAAGTATATAGATGTGCAACATGAGCACACAGGTTGTGTGACAGGGAGACAACCAAAGTGAGGTGCACAGAGGAAGTTTGATCACTGGACATTACTTCTGCTAATACTACTTAAAAATGTTATGGATTGGTGAGGGTTTAAAATACATGTAAAATTTAAAATAAGAAGCATAATCTATAAAAAGACAGAATCCTGATTCAAATCTTTAAGACATAAAAAACAAAGCAACAATAATAATATAAATCTCAACAATTCAAAAAGCTAATTTAAACATAACAGAAGAATTTTAGAATGAGACGATAGAGAAAAATACAGACAACAGGATAACTCTATTATTTTTCTTTCAATGTTACTTAAAATCACCTCATAAAACCAAAAATCAATCGTAGTAAAAAAAAAAAAAAAATGTTCCCCCAACAAAATCCCAAATCCCCCCAAAATAACTTAAGCACCTAATCGTAACAAAAACACATCGATTTTCCCGAATACAAGAGCAGGATTCTGAATTTCCACAACCCTCAGTTCCAGGTTCATGTCCAATTAAACATGACTGTTTGCTCTCTGCATTCTTACAGTTGATTTTTTTAGGCAGATTTATGTGAACGCTGTCTGGCTAGATGCAGGTTGTTTCTCCTAATGGGCTCTGTGACTCTGGCCTTCCTCCTGAAGGTTACCATGATTTGAGTAATTAATAAGCATCAACAACCGCAGCGAAGAGCTTTGACAGGCTTCTTTGTCTCGACCTCGGTGCTACCATTAAAGCACTTAAACCTTCAGACGGTCTGGTACTGCTCTGAGTCAACACACTACACACCTGTGCTTGCACCAGCAACAAACTCCCTGAAGTCAAGGTTGTCCTCAGCTTGATCGATGAGCGTGTCATATGTGTGAACGTTCCCAAACTTGTTGTGTCACAGACTAAGAGGAGAGTGTTTCAGCTGTGTGCGGATGTAAGTCTAAAGGGGAGAACGTATAGCCCTTCAGAGTTAAACACAAACCGGAACTTCATATATTCTATACTGTGCATTCATTTTCATCCCATCCTCCTCCAACCTCAGGCTGAATCCCCTTATAAGGTCTGAGAGACGCACACAGATCAACATTAAGGTAATGCATGTTTGGCCTGATGTATGGCCTCGTTATTGTATATACAGAAGGAAACGATTATTGATATCTGCTTTACGTCCTGGAAGAGTAATGAGGTTGTTAGACCAAGCAGCTGTTTCACAGGATTTTGGCAGGTGGAGGAAATCGATAGCAAGACACACCTGTCAGATGAAGATAACGTATGAGAGGAGGGCACTGTTATGGAAAGATAGCTACCTTTGCTGTGGCCCAGGCCTCTACTCCAACTGCAGGGACAGCAGTGTGATGAAGACCAGCACAGCAACTGTCTGAGTTCAAACGCTGCGTGTTTAAAGCTAGGTGTAAGTGATGCTGTTGAGGTTTGTGACCAGACAAAGAGCTATAAAAGCTTCAGCCAAAGCATGCACCCTTCAAGGTATCTTCTATATTAACTTTACAAAATTATTTGAGTTTTTATCCAACAATCGTAAATGACCCTCCTGATACAGAACAAGACTTCTCTCTTTTTTAATGGTGTTATCCCTGCAGGGATAAAACCCATTCCCTTTCTCAGCCTCCTTTCACTTTCCAACAGCTTACATCTTCACATGTCACTTATTTTCCCAAGAGGAAACACTGGGCTTTTGCTAGAGCAAATGGAGAATTCATCTATTCATTTTTTTATATTTTTTATTTAATCTGGAACAGACAGTGGTCTTCTGCTTTTTCTGTCTTTTTTGGCCTACCAAAGGTCTGAGCATAAACAAATTTAAAAAAGAGACAAAGATAATTTCCATAAATAAAAGAATTTTCAAACATTTTTTTTCCTATTAGACCCAATCTCCTTTTATGACATTTTAGATATAAAAACTATCTGAAAACACAAAGACAGACAGACATGAGTAAAGAAAGGGTTTCAAACCTATTATAGGAAACTCCAGTTAGCAAAAGTGAAAGTGATAAATGAAGAAATCACTGGACAGCAAGAGCCCTCCCAGAAATGGCAAACAAAATCACCTCAGTATTAATGACTCCTCCAGGAAGTTGTGGGGGAACCAAGAAAATATCTGATTTTCTCGGCTAAGATCAGTGTATATAAGTCAACAATACCTTGGACTGAAATCTTACTTGGAGTAAAATAAACACAGCTAATAGGAAAGACAGTATTATAATGACTGTCAAACATTATGGAAGGATGTTTTTCTGAAGCAGCTTTGCTACTTTAGAACCAGTGGCTTCATATTCGAGCAGTGTGTGTGCACAAATAAACTTTGCAGCTTAATCTTTCACACAAATTTTGGAATGTATAAAATGAATGTTGTGTGAAAATATACACAAATCCATGTAAGCCATGAAAACATGTGCTAGCCATGGAAACCTTTTCATTCGACAATAAAAATAAACTCCAAAGTGTTCATTCTCACCCAAAAACACTGAAATGTGACTTCATTCATCTGTTCACTTAATTAAAACTAATAGTTTTTATGAGGTTGAGCTTTTATGGTTCAAAACCCGAACAATGGAACTGATCCACATACATCCTCATACAATAAGGTAACACTTTGAAAATTGATGGTAACAAACTCAGTCCGATGTACATTTTCCAACTGGAGCTGCATACAAATCTAAAAAAAATCAGGATTTTTGAAGAAAGGACATGTGATTAAATGTGTAATTTTATACATTTGAAATTGTTGTTCTTCAAGTTTCAAGATTTATACTTTCTGCAAAACATTAGTATAAAAGCTCCACCATGAAGCTCATAAATAACCTTCTGAAGCTGATAGAACCGTAAATTTTACTCTTTATTTACTCAGGTTAATCTCTTATTAATGTAAGTGTGACAAAAAAACAAAGATCTCTATGAGGCTAAACACTTTTTTATCTGACTTATTGTTTTCTGATTTAGTTTTGGTGTTTCATCTATATTTTTTAATCATTTGCTCTTATTCCTCCCGTTGGTCCCTCTGGCTGCTTCTCTCTTGCCTGCTTAGTCGTGTAAATGCATTACTCATGTAGCTCTGAGTCTGAAGGGAGGTTAGAGTGGTGTGCTTTGACCATAGCACAGTAAAATATACATGCATATATGTTTGTGTACCCACATCACAAACATACGCCCAAAATGAAATAAAAACGGTTGGAGATTAATGATGTGAGGAGTACAAACTGAGTGGGCTTACCTGATGAAGAAATATGCTTTATTTTTAATGCGTTTGCCTCACATTTCTATGCCATGACTAAACGAGTTTTCGCGTCTTCAGTTCAATTCTGTGATTGGAACATCTTTTGCCCTCTCATACAAATGTTGTCTGCATAGAGCCCCAAAATAGAATCAGATCTATTAATTAACCATGTACCTGCTGGGCATCGGAGCTTTTCTCCCAGTACTTCTGCAGGAAAGAGACAGAAAGGGACAGTGAGCGGGAAAAAACAGACAAATTTAATAAAACACTTTTATACTAAGTCAAATATTTCCTCTTCTTTTTACTTTTTAACTAAATACTTTCTTTGCTCATTCTTGTCTTTTTCGGCAAAGAAATATTCTAGTCTTGTAAATGTTTTCTTTTTATGGTGCCTGGAAATTAAGTGCTTCAACAGTTCATAAGATAACAGGGTTAGGCTTTGCATATAGTTCTGATTGAATAATTCACAAGAAGAAGCCAGGGGCAGAGAACTTAAATTTGGAGTGACGTCTCAATATTGACAATTGTAGCCATATCGATAGTTGTTATAACTGAAGGGCAATGGGTATGCCTGCAAACGTCAGAAAAAAATTCTGAAAGTAAAGTTGTAATCTGTATGTGTTGTGCTCTGTGGCGGAAAGTATATTAATACATTCAAAAGCAACTTTGTGATTGATTTGAATCCAACCTTATACACCAGAAATGTATTTCCTTATGTTAATGATGTCAGGAGCTACTTTTCCTTTTACAAATGTGCACAAAACCATGTTGATATTCTGCTAATTGCTAAATCGAAAGTTTCCTAAATGCGGCATTTTTGTAAAATAGGAAATCCAGCTTAAATTGCACAGTTTTTATGTGCGATAACTCTGAAAACAACATGGCAGCGATAGATGTAAACACATGTGATATAATCTATATTTTAGCCAAACCTCTAGTGGGCACCATCATCCTCCAACTACTGCTGGTCTTCTTCTTCTGCTTTGTCCTTTTACAAGTTAGTAAGGTCCAGTTGCAAATAAAGTGGCACTTTTGCAACCTAACAGAATTTGGATACGACTGAAAAACCACCTAAAAACTTTTTTATAAAATACGTGAGTTTGTATTGTTTCCATTTAGTGGATTTGTTTTTAGAAATTACAATTGTAACTTAAAAGGAAACTATAGATTGTGGTCTCAACAACAAAATGTTGATAACAGCTATTATCTTCATTGCTTAAAGGTAATGCAGAAAAAGTTTAGAAAACCTTTGCTAAAATAAAAACCCTTTATGTGGGAAATATGGTCAAATAAAGGTTAGGTCAAGTAAACAAAGAATGAAAGAACAAGTTTCTTTTACCCTCTGCATGTATTCTCCATGTTTGAAACATTTTTATGAAACAGTTTGAATTATAAATTATTAGAAAACACTCAACCCACAAACAATAGATCAGGACACAACACCAAAGCAAATTCCTTGTATGTGTTAAACACACTTGGCTATAAAGGTTTTGCTGTTTCTAAACTCCGTGTATGGTACTGTATGGCTGCTATACGCCACAAAAGGCTGCCTTGTTTTGCACATGATGATCAGAGATGAGTTTTTTTCAAAAAAGGAAAAAGGCCAGAAACCTAATGATCCAATGGCACATTGTGTTTTTGGGTTTCAGATATTGTTGTTATTAGCTGTTATTTTTAATTAACAACAATTA
This sequence comes from Jordanella pulchra, assembly GCA_034780135.1. NCBI lineage: Eukaryota > Metazoa > Chordata > Actinopteri > Cyprinodontiformes > Cyprinodontidae > Jordanella > Jordanella pulchra. Next base: position 14,138 of record JAUZNJ010058779.1, read on the forward strand.
ATGGTTTCTTATTCTGTCAAACCAAATTGCAATGAAATGTATTGCTTACCTATGTTCTAATGACAGATATGTATGTTTCTTAGTTAGTCTTATATGAAAGAGAAATACTCAATTTAGTTTAGTTCAGTTTAACTTCCAGCTCATGGCAAAAGTGGCACTTTATTCAGAAAAACTGATCCTTTCTCCTCCATTTACATTCAATCAATTTCTCTCAAATTCCTTTTTAATCAGTCCAGAGAGTTCAAACAAAATCACATTTAAAACATTTCAACTCGATTCAGCATGTTATTAAATTTAAAAAGAGCAAAAATAAAAAAAGCTTTACTACATGTAATTATATCTAAGAGGTGTGGCATAGAAAAGTTGTCAAAATCTCCACAAAAAAGTACCCAGCACTCATCACTCCTTACTAGCCATTCTCCTGGAGCCTCCTGTGGATAAACAATCATTGGGAGGTCAGAGTGGGCGGGAACAGCACCGGCAACACAGATCCATCATGGCTGCCGCAGGCCCCAGCTGCTACCAGCTGTTGTACATTAAGCTAAGTGCAGCAGGCGGATTTGGCTGAGCCAGTTATGGGATAACTCAATAACATTACCGTGTTAGAGCCTGCTTTGAGCTCTCTATTTTATAATGCACTGCGGGTTTTACCGCCACGAGTTTTTGCAAACTTCTGCACTGATTACGCTTCTCTGTGGTAATTTAGGGATTACAACCGGCCTCTGCTCATTTGTCAAGTCCTTCCTCTCTACAAAGCCTGTTTTCTTTGCTTCTGAAGAGGGTTTTTGCAAAAAAATATCAGATTTTACTTTATCACCTCCCCCTTATATTAAGGTTATATACATATATATAAATTTTCTTTTTTTTGTATTAAGATTAATTACTTTAGCTCTTATTCACCACCTCAGAACTTAGAACTTTTTTCGATTTCTAGTATTTCTTGGATTCTAGATCCTCTTAGAATATACAGTTCTTAAAAACCAAAATGATGTTAAATAAACTGACAATACTCACATTTTAATTCCTGTGAGGCACTTTGTTATTTTTATCTGTGAAAGATGCTATATATAGTAAAATTACTTACTATTTCTAATTTAAATGATAATAAAACAAACACAGGGTGAGATTTAGAGATAATTTATACTTAGTACAGAATAACAAGCACCATTTTCTTATGTATCAAAGACTTCTCTAAAAACTGAAAGGGGTTTAACTATAACTTAACTGAAAAAACAACTACATTCATACAAAGTGAAAGTAGGACTTGTTAGAAATTCATTTTTCAGTTTTGAAAAAAATGTATGTTCCTTTTGTTTCAAAGAATAAACACTTTATTTTGGTCCAACTATATGTTTTCACCACTAACACAGGAATTATAGTTCATGATTACTTAGAGCTGGATGTTGAATTTATATAATGGTAAAATTAAAAATTGCAACCCATTATTGTTTTTAACAAGCTAAAGAAGCTGAATAACCTTGCAGTAATACTATCATGCCAGCCCATAATAAATATTCCTATTCTTAAAGTAAGTGGAGTGCATTAATTGCCATGGCAACCTTGTAGCATTGGCCACACACATGAATTACAGCAAGTGAAAGGATACACTCCTTGTCACATTATTAGCTTTGACTTGAAGTAGATATTTAATAGTTGTTTCAGTTGATCATTTCCATAACAAGGAATTTTTAATTCGAGGTAAAATTATTGGTTTCAAACAGCAAATACATTTTTAAAGTTGGATCAACATAAACTTTAATGACATGGACATTTGACTTCTGCCAGTGTTAACCACACTGCTTTACTGTTAGCAGACTTAATTGTTGTGTTGTTCTCAGATTAGAGGAAATAATAATTTTAATGTATATTATATTCTTTTGGAAAAGTACATTTTAAAAGTAAACTTCAAGCCACAAGTTTACATTGGAGCCCGATGGAGGCTTATGATTTAAAGAAGTGATCGTGAGCTGTACTTTTTTAGGTTTTCTGTAACTTATTTAAAGCTTTTTTAGGTACTTATGTGATAGTTAGTGAAAATGGCATTCAGTTCAAAATTCTTCTGTAATGCAACAGATATTTTATCAGGGAAGAGTATAAACCGTCACAAACTGAATGGTTTGAAGGAAGATTGGGGAGTTACTGATTAGGTCGGCTTAGAAGTTTACAAGAAAGTCTGACTGTTTAGAAGAAAACATAAAAAAGTTAGAGATGCTTCAAATTTTTAAACAACACTTTATGAACAAAGACGCATCGTTTTACATGCGTTAATACAAATGACCTGAGTTTGTGGTTTGTTTTATTGGCCAATGGTCTACACTGTTTCAGTGACGAGGCTCTAATGCTAGACTAGAAGTGGGTTAAATGATTCATGCCAATATGTTGCTACACAGCAAAACTGTGTTAATGGAGCCCACTGCAAGGGCCACACAAGAGCTCCTCTGTCAATTGCTGAATTTTTCCAAAACTCCCCCTGGCAACAGGGACAAGAAGTGTTTTGAAAGTCAGCAGTTTCTTTAAAAAAAAAAAAGAAAGGAAAGAAAAAAAAAAGATTTGATTGTTTCTAAGAAACACTAACATTTTTTCATCCCTTCTGTGTTTGCTGATGGCCTCTGTGTTTAATCTGTGTGCATGTGAGAGCAGAGAGAAGAGTAGATGTAGCAGGGCAGTTTGACAGTAATTCTTTGAGATGGAGGCGGCAGCTGTGGGAGAGCCGCAGGGCAGAAAGGTGATAGCCCCCCCACCCCACCCCCTGTTAGACACTCTCAAAGCTTAGCCATGACCATAGAGACTCTGAAGATATATATGAAACAGCATTTTTTTACATATTTAATCCAGCCTTCATCCAACTAGCCTCTCCCACCATCACATTTTTTTCAGAAACACATACCTCAGTTTATAAAGTCTCTGTGCTTCTCAAATCCTTACCTTTAGGCATTTCCAACAATAATAGCTGCATTAAATCTACGGGAACACAGCTGTTTAGTTCCATCTAGATTTTATTTATTTTTATACATTACTATATATCATTAAGTTCAAGTAAGTAATCATTAAGTTCAAGTAAGCAAATATGTGTTTTAAAAGGACAATAAAAAGAAAGCAGTAACAAAATGACACCAATTTAATTTATGCTTTGTAGCTTCCTGTTGGTGCAAAGTTAAAGGGTTCTGAAGTAGTACTATAGTCCGATGCATTATCTCCAAATCCAAATCTGGAATATTTACCCCTCATTGATTTAATGTAAGTTTCTTAACCTCCAGTCCATGCCAGGTCATCCCTATATGTCCATGTGTCTTTAAAATTATTAACTTAATGCCAGGTGTAAATGATCCATTCTTCTAAATCAGGTATGATTTATGGTGAAACCTGGCAGCAAATGTCTGTCATTGTACACCTCACTGTCAATCATGCAACACAAATTAAACAGCATATATTGTATTAAAGTTGGCAAAATACAAACTGCATGTATGTCGAGCAGCTGACTGCAGTCTCGAATGGAGCAGAAATCCTAATTACTACGAAGAATTTCAACAAGGTAAAACTTTCTCTGTAAAACGCAACTACTACCGGCTTTAGCTGGCATTTGCTATATTTTAACTTATAGGTATGTTTTAAATTTCAAAGATTAGATTCAAAAGAATTCGTATATGTAGCATTTATAAAAACAACAATGGTTATTATGTGAGTTCATTTTTATTTTTAAATAAAGGAAATAAGACCATGGTATGAATTTCTGTTTCAAACTGAGGGATTTGACCAGGCTTGTTTGTTAGATTAAGTAACTTTCTAAAAAAACATGGTTTTAAAAGATATTAAATATCCATTTTATCAAGACCACTTTTTAATGGTCTGATCTAATATATAAATATTAAAGGTTGTGTTTATTTAGTTGTAACTGGAAAATCATCATAAGTCACAAAAAATTGATATATTGGATTTAAAAAACCTGGACTGGCAACTTGTCCAAGGTGTTCCCCACTTTACTTTTTCGTATATTTTTTATCATGCAGGACTTAAAAAGGGTGTAGAGGTAATAGAAAGGCATATATAGTTAACTTGGGACAAGGAACTGAACCGATATCGGCAGTGTGAAGGACTACCAGCTCTGCACACTCTGCAAAATCCATCAAATTGATATTTCTTCTAGTTTGCTGACCCTTATAAAAAGTCACATATTGAAATAAAAAGATTCACTGTGTCCAACGCACAAGGAGAGAAAATGTGAGTGAACATGCTCTCTGTTGGTTTTCTATACAAACAGCAACTTGTTAACAGCAATTCCAAGAACTGCAGGCTATAAAATGTGATTACAACCCCAAATAAATGCATCCTGGTTTCTTGAATAAGACTAAAAACAAACTGAGATGTAAAAGCAAAGTTTAACCTTTACAGTTTAACCTTTTCATTTTATGTAGCAATAAGAAGTTAAGAAAAAGAAAGTTAAAAGTTAGCTTGTTAAAGAGGCAAAACCTCTGGTTACAAAGAAATTGCAGTTTTTAGTTACAACTAACTGACAGATTGAAAACATTTGGTCTGTTTTCAAAAATATTTCCATCATGTCTTTAAAGCTTGACTTGGACAAAAGGTAAGACAGCATGAAGATTATACTGATAAAAATCGATGTAAGTATTTGAAGTTACAGTAGCTTCTGTCCCATTCATCTTGTTTTGGAAATTAGTTTTTTCTTTTTCTTTCAATGGTGCTTTAGTTTAAAAAATATACTCTTAAATCTAAATGCCAAGCCAAAGAATAACTGCAGTCAGTAATCACAGGTTTTGGTCAGTGTTTGGCCCATAAACCTTCCATTAATGATCTGAGCTTGTTCTACCAACACAGAAGTTTCCCAGCTAACAGGAAACATGCCAATGAAATTATGTCTGACTCAAACAGTCACTGCAACTTCACCCTTTTCTCTTTTCTCAGTTGATTTGGTGCTTTTTTTTCCACATCAGTATTAACATTTGCAAAACAGCAAGTCCTCCTCAACATTTAATCATTTGTGAACATCATAGAAACAGTTTAATTCCTTCCAACAAATTGCAGACATGCATCAATGCATCGCTGCTGTTTTATAACATCATTAGCTTATATCATGTCAGCAAAATGAACTATTCTTCTAAAGGCTGTGGAGTCATTCTATCTGAAACTAATAGTAGCCCTTATTTTTTGCTCTAATCATTTCATACAAAAATGTTGGACTTGTCCAAATGAAATGTCAGACTAGCTTCAAAATAAGTTGTAAAAATGAGAGGGTTTAACTAGAGAACTAAACATATATGTTGTTGTTTGGGATAAAGTGTGTTTTCAACGATCGAATTTGGAGGATCAGACAGTTGTGAAATGTCTCCTTTCCTCCAGACCATTCCTAAACCCAATAAAGGAGTTTTTCCTTTCTTAGAGGTGGAAAGCATATGGCCTGCATCCACACACGCAAATGGCCCTGTTAGCGGACATGGATGCAGCATGTGATGACATCACAGCAGAGTCTTACAGATTCAATTCAATTCATCCATTTTCTCCTGTTTCATCCATCAGGGTTGCAGTTGGGCTGGTGCCTAAGGCGGGGTACACCCAGGACAGGACGCCAGACTGTCGCAGGGCAACACAAAGACACACAAAGACGAGACAAACACACACACAAACTCACACCTAAGGACAATTAAGAGATACCAATTAATCTAAGTCATGTTTCTAGACTGTGGGAGGAACAAAGAGTACCTGGAGAGCACCCACGCATGCACGTGGAGAACATGCAAACTCCATGCAGAAAGACCCCAGAACCCAGAACCTTCTTGCTGCAAGGTAACAGCTGTACCCACTGCCCCACCGTGCAGCCTCAATTCAATTAAAAAATACTTTATTTATCACAAAGGGAATCTAAATAATGATTTGTGAAGATAGTGAATCCGCCACTCTAGGAGATACCTTCCTTGCTGCCTTGCAAATGGTTATATTTACTGTAATGTAGATGAAACTCTGTAGTCACACAGAGAGGAATGTCTGGAAATGCATGGAAGATTTACAGTATTATGTATATTGTATGTTCATTGCCAACGTGTACTACAATATCTTTTACAGATGTACACAGATCTACCTAAACGAATTTAATGTTTGCTGTAAACAATGCTGTATTTTGTTCTGCTAAATGCAGGTTAATAAATTGGTGTTGCAGTCTGCACCACCAGGGACATAAATCAGAAATTAATTTCCATATACACATATGAAATTAAAGTCTTCCACATACTATACTGAAAACCTTGCACAAAAAACTTAAAGCTCTTATATAAACTAGTCATTACATTTACCTCCTATATAACCCACTCAAAAGCTCTTACATAAAGTAGTGAGAACTGCTCATGTAAAGTACTGAAAAGCTTTCACACACCCTATTGAAGAGCTCTTATAAACAATACTGGTAGTTTTTTGCTAAACTAGTGGCTGAGGTGGTCTGCTACATAGACAAGATTACGCATTTTACGTATTTCTATACATATTCCTGTCTGCGGTCGGCTGCTGGTCAAGCGTTGTAGCATTTGACAGGATCCGTACCTCCATAAGAGCCAAAATAAAATTGAGTAATGACACTACTCGTTTTGAGGTATTCAGCAGTTAGTTGAGTAATAATTGCTCATTTTGTTTAGTAAAATATCGACTATACAAAATGCACAAAAACGCACAAAGCTAACCAGAAGGACTACTGTTTAAAACTACAACTTCCAGTTTAATAAAAATCCTTCCGTTTCAATTAAAATCCACAAATTCTTCAGTAGTTTATGTGAGAGCCTTTTGGTATTGTGTATGAAAAGTAAAACTTTTCAGTAGTTTATATGAGCAGGTCTCACTACTTTGATTAGAGCTTTTAAGTTGGTTATATAGGAGGTAAATATTTTCACTAGTTTATATAAGAGCTTTTTACTGTTTTTTTGCAAGGTTTCCATAGTATGGGGATGTGCTATTGTATAGTATGTGTGTGTGTATGTGTATATGGACATTAATTTCTGATTTATGTCCCTGGTGGCACCTGATAGTTTTGAAAACACCATTTGTACAAATGTAAATAGTGACGTGGGACATGCACCAAAATAAGGGAGAAAAACTGTATGACTCTTGTCTCAATAAGAGTACATACATGTAATTTTACACACCAATGAAAAAAATACGTTGGCTGTAATTGGTGAAGAACGTCCCCCTCCAAGCTTTAACAGACTTGACTTGACCCAACACTTTTTGATTTTATTTCAAGACATCTGAAAAAGTTCAATCCTTCCCTTAGACCTCTGTACTTCATTTCTTTGTCTACTGGCTGTTAGTTTGTTCATATCATGAGTATAAATACATAATATGGGCATACATCGAATGCTATTCTTGTACTTCATCCTGTTCTTCCACTCTTTCCATAGCTTGATTTTTGTAATTCCTTTTCTGTCTGCGTTTCTTCCAACCAAGACAGATAGATCGATCAACCGTCTGTCCAACAGACAAAGATATTTGCCAAGCAGCAGATTTATGTAAATATATCAACATAACAAAGACTGCAAGACAGATGTCAGTGAATATGCTTACTTTCCGGGCAGAGTGACGACTTGATGTTGATAAACTGGTATAAATGAGAGAGAAATATACGTGTAGATCTGCAGTCCGTGATCTGTCCACAGGGATTGGGGGTTGGGGTAAATGATCTGATTTGGCAGTTTTGGTAATCTGGGTCAGTCAGTGACTGAGAGATGACCAGACAGTGCTTCAACTGTATGACCTTTTGCACGGTCATTTTTTTTCTCACTTGTGTCTCCAAACGTCAGGGTTTGGGCAGAGTCCAAACCAGGGAGTACATCCGTTTAACCCCCTCAGCCTGACATTGTACATGTTTACACAGACACATGTGCATATTTACCCAGGGAAAAGGAAATGCAAGTATGACAATCCTGAACTTGCAGAGCAAAGGTTACACTTACAAATGGTGCAGTCTCACGTTGAGCCATACAGCAAACAAACTGATTACACACACACACCCACACACTCTCTAACACACAGACATGTTTTGTCACACTATCCTTGTGGGGACTTTCCATTGTCTTCCATTCATTTTCCACTCAATTCAATTCAGTTTATTTATATAGCGTCAAATCACAACACGTCATCTCAAGGCACTTCACAAGGACAATTCATTAAACTCACACAGTCAGATTAGTTACAAGTTTTCTATCTAACGAAAAACAGCTGATTTTATCAAATCATTGACTCAACACCAAGTATGCATGTAGCAACAGTGGAGAGGAAAAACTCCCTTTTAACAGGGAGAAACCTCCAGCAGAACCAGGCTTAGTGTGAGTGGCCATCTGCTGAGGCCGACTAGGGTTCATTTCCATAGCCTAACCTTAACCCTCACCTTAAGCCTAAACATTACCAACACATACCTAACCCTAAACCTACTCCAAACTCAATTATAGAATGTATGTGAACTGATCACTGGGAAGATGTGAATGAGCACATGTGAAGATTTTCCAACTTCTGATTAGACATAATAATACATGGGCCGCAAACAAGCCTGAATAAGATCAGCTTTGCTTCTTTATTTTTCCTTCTGGATTCCTTCCATTGAGTAAGATTTTATCTAAATCCCATTTTGCTTGTCCAATGGGCTGTATTCACACAAATGCAAGCTTGTCTGCATATTATTACTGTATTTCCAAATAGTTTACACTTTTTCTGTTAGTATTTCCCCTAAAAAAGATGTTTTACTTTGCCAACTTGGCTCATGACTTCCTGATGAAATTGCTGCAGTGCTACGGGTCACCACTCTGTACAGCCCCATTCACTCATATTATAATTGCTAAGAGGAACATTCAACTCAATTTTGTCACACTGAATTCCAGATCCAGTCCAGTGGGTGTGTTTTTTTTTTTTCTTTTTTTCAGCAGTTTTTTTCAACTTTAGAGCAGCTTCAGTCTGTTTTCGATAACCTTATTACCAAATATGGAAATAATTAAGTCACTATCAAAGGATTTACTGAAAACCTGATAAATAGTCCCTGACCTGCATAAATATGCTGCATTTCTTTACCCTCTTTTCTTGGGTTGGATCCAAAAGGCTCTTTTTAAGACTTTCAGTGGACCAGATAGTGTTCAAGGCTAATTTAATAAAAAAGTATCATAAAAAAGAAATGCAGCTTTAAGCAAAATTACAAATATTAAATGAAGCTGAAGGCTTTTTTTTACTTCAGTAAGTTATCATGAAGTGTTTTCCATCTGGAAAAATACACATTTTAATTCATTAGAATTTTAGTTCCCTCATCACTGTAACTATTTCCCCTACAAGACACCTCTCTGGTGGAGCGTCTGCTTAAATCTGTGTGACACTGGCCACTTTTTGTTTTCTATTTACTGCTTTGTTGGCTCTGTCTTCATTTTACTTCTTGCTTTAATTCTCCAGAGTCCTTCTCTACCTCTTGAGCCCTGAACTCCTGCTGGGGACTGTTAAAAAAATCTGATTTGCAATGATTCCTTAACATTTTCCAGATGCTCATAAGGAACTAACACTTCTGTTTCACAAGTGTCGCTGTGAGAGGAAAGACGACATGAGGCTGCACAGCGCTGGAAGGTCTTTCAGCTGAACTGAGATAAAGTTGTAGCATGCACAAAGGAAATGAGACTGAAGCTTTGAGGAAAAATATTGCTGAGGTAGACAGGAATGAAAGCAAAGAGGTGGACACGAGTGATGAATAAAGTAAATGAACCTGGAGCACAACAGGAATGTGCATAAGGATGGAGTGAAATTTGAGATGGATTTAATCTTGAGTTTAGAGGAAATGCTGCCTGGTCCTTCTGTTTGAATTTGGTTTAAGAAGATTTGATGCTTGCAAAATGGTCAAAAGAAGTGGTATGGGGTCTCAAGTGTTCAATAGAAAATATGATCCTATTAATAAGCATAGATCTAGCCATCTTTACCCAAAGTCCCCCGGGGTTTACCTTTGGCATTTATGCAGGCCATGTTTATATCCATCCAACATTTGAGAGCCAAAAACTGCAAGACATTAAGCATTGTGAATAAAGAACCAATGTCTTGTGGTACTTATAACCAACTACACTTATTTTTGTGAATGAGCATGCTATAAAAAATTTTAAAGTTCATTTTTTAACTAATTTTTTACTCCAGAAACAGAGGTTCAGTTAACAGTTCTAGTAACTTTGTTTTGTTTTGGTACCTTTCATTTTACCCCTTAGCCAGACTGATATATAGGCCATTTCTCAATTCTCAAGAACGCAAGTATGGACTCATGTTCTCGCCAAGTACGTTCTTCACCAAAGTATGGACTCGGGGAGAACGGGAGAACGCATGAGATTTGTGTCAATTGGAACAGAAGCGTACTTGTGACGTCACCGCATTAAAACCTCGGCTGGAGCTGCATTTAAACTTCTATTGTTAATAGTCTCTAGATAAATATAAATTATTATTTTCATTCATTTGGGGAATGGTGATCAACACAGTCAGATAAACACAAATAAAATTGACATTTTGCTAAATAAAACAAACAAAACAAAACGCCATCAGAGCCACAGGTACTTCACACACAGCTATGCTGAGAGAGGGCTGCTGCAGACGGGCTAACGTTAGCCATGGCTGCGGGTAGCATCGGAGCTCCGCTGATCGCCACGGTTCTCTCAACATCGGAACTTTTAAAAAAAAATACGCACTAAATCAGTAAATGGGCCACACAGTGAAGCATAGATGTATAATTTTCTTGCCTCAAATGATCCTTAAATGTACTTTAGTGGAACAACAGCAACAGAAAAATTAACTTTTAGCTTAATACTCTGAGCTCTGTTAGCGCTGCTGCTACTGCTGCTGTTGCGGTGCATGCCGGGAAAACTGCCAGCCTTAGAACGCAACAAGTCTGCTCTGATTCATGCTCGGTAAAGAGGGAAGAGTGAGAACAGCATTCGGGGATTTCCTCCATTCGCGATCTTGTGTTCGTTTAAAAGGGAACAGTGCTTGGGCCGAGGCTAATGACGTTTCACGAGTACACAAGTACACGAGAACTCAGAGGAACGCATATTGAGAAACGGCCATACACTCAAATTATTGTGGGCAGTATAACGTACACCTATGCACTAAGGATGATGTTAGATCATCATCTTGATGTGGCAAAACTTGTGAGGTGGGATGGATTATCTCAGCAAAGCAGAAGTGCTCACTATCAAACATTTAGACAGATTTGTGGCGAACATTTGAAAGAAATGGTAAAATTGTTTATCTGGAATGAATTATTATTTATCTGAATGATTATATTAAAAGTAGTTCCATCCAATTAACTGAAAATTTAATTGTGATGAAATGATGTCACAACGTTCTGTAATTTATTGTCCAAATAAGGCGATTGGTAGAGGGGCATTCATTTCACCAGAAATCACTGATGTGTAAGGAAGGTAAAGATACTATTATAAAAAAGGGAAGCAAGTAAGGCAAAACCTTTGTAACATGGTAGAAAAATAAATGACACCAGAAAGCAAGGCTGATTGTGTGGGCTATCGTGAGTTGATACATTTTGTGAAGCTAAATTTTAGCATTTCTTTAAAAGCACCTCTAATCACTGACTTAGAACCATGTAGCCAAAGTTTAACTCCTAGCATTTATTCTTGGATTACACTGAAACTAGAGATATATAACAGTTACCATCCCCTTCATTGATATAAAGTGGCAGTTAAAGTCAGTCAGCATGACACAGCGACATATCCTGCATTAAATGTTAATTTTATATATATGTTTATGGGGGATTAAAAGCAGCCACATGCTAGCCAGACCCTGCAGATCAAAAGTAAGAGAACAACAAGGCAAACACTGACCAGCACTCAGATCTGTGGACCTAACTGTGACCTGATAGGTTTCTATATTAATTTATAAATTTGTCTAAACCTCATAATGTGAAAGAAAACACAATGCTTAGTTTATTCAGACAATATTTAATAAAGCAGGAACAATTAACTTTTTTGAATTTATTAATATGTTCCTTTTCTAAATCAAATCAGCAAAACTTCTTATGGAGATAACCCTTTTTATACAAGGAAAATCTCAGGGTCTTAAGAAATGAATATCTTATCAATTAATCATTCATCAATCAATTAGTTAAATCAGTCCTTCATATATTTCCATTTCCACTTGTTACTTGATGATACATTTAACAAAACTGGGAAACTATATGTCAATTTTGAATAGTTTGATTTAATTATCCTAGCTCTCAAAGGGGATCACTGGCTTTGAAAGGACACTTTGGGGAGAGTTTAGAGTTTTTCATATCTGTGAGTAAATTTACAGATTATTTTCCAAGAAGGAAAATGTCAGCCCCGTGTTCAAATCTTCTCAGAAATCTTAAAAGCTTTTCTTCACACTGGTTTGTATAAAATGTAATCAATGTTTTTATCACCTCTGATTATCTTTACTTTTTCAGCTGATATACAGGTTTTCCATAGCTTAATGCTGCTACCACAGTATTTTACGCTGGTAACTGTATGTTTAGGTTGTCCTAGAAAGTTGTTAAAACAAACACTTAAAAAACAAGGGTTATTAAGGGCTGCAAGGTAGAGCGCTGTTGCCTTGCAGCAAGAAGGTTCTGGGTTTGGTCCCGGCCTGGGGTCTTTCTGCATGGAGTTTGCATGTTATCCCTGTGTATTTGTGGATTATGTCCTCCCACAGTCCAAAACATGACTGTTAGGTTAATTGGTATCTCTCAATTGTCCTTAGGTGTGAGTGTGTGTGCGCATGGTTGTACGTCCTTGTGTGTCTACGTGTTCCCCCGAACAGACTGGCGTCCTGTCCTGGGTGTACCTCGCCTTATGCCTATAGTCTGCCTGAGATAGGCACCGGCCCAACCGCGACCCTGACGGATAAGGCGGAAGAAGATGGATGGGTTTTATTAAATATTCTAGGCCAAAACCAAGAGTACAAATTGGGATATTCAATATCTAACTTTAGAGCTGATGTTTTATAAAAGTGAACCCAACACAGCTCTAATCTTTTGCATTCTCTAACAGGCGTCCCTCTAGGATCTCTCCCTCACAGCATGGCAGTGGAAATGATAACAGATACTATATCAGTTGAATGCCTGCTTTACAAAATATGTTGTTTGCAAGCTAGGATAGTTGAGGCATCTTAGCTATGAAAACTATGAATCAGTTTCCATCAACACCGGCTTGGAACATGAGAAAGAGCACACACAAACAGGAAAACATTACTTAGCAAACAATCTGACCCTTTCTGTTCTTCAGTTGTGTCCTTGCCACATTCCTTTCATTGCTTGTGTCAATTTAAGTATCATATTTGTGTCTTTTCCTCACACAGAAAGGATTATTTATTTAGTCTTATTTATTTTATTTAATATCTAATCAGTGAATGGGTGTGTTTAGATGAAGAAGCTAATGGCTAACAAACACAAGAAAACCTATATATAAAAAACAACTACTTAGTCATATTCTAACAATTAAGTGTAATGAGCAGATCAGAAAAAGTTCATGTTAACAGCATATTAGTTTTTGAACCCTTTTTGAAAAAACGTTTGTCACAGCTTTATAAATAAGACTCAAAGCTTGCTAGCATCTGGTTCAAATTAGCTATAGCCTGAAGCTTTACCTTGGCTTTTAAATACAAAAAAATACATCAAACAGAATTTCAATCAATATTACCCTTAACAGAAGGGTAAAGGGGCTGCCTGCTCCTTTTTACTTTGTTACCTCCATCAAGGAGGTTATGTTTTCAGTAGCGTGGGTTTGTTTGTTTGTCTGTTAGCAACTTTATAGAAAAAGTTATTAACGGATTTGCTTGAAAAATTTACCAAAGGTGGGTTGTGGGCTAAGGACCAATCCATTAACTTTTGGTGGTGATCCGGATCAGGATCTGGATACAGGAATTTCTTTGGTAATGATCTGGGTCCAGTGTAAAAATGGAGGTCACAATATGTCTGGGGAATGAGCTGCTTGGCAGAGGTCTGCGCTCTCTGAGTGCTTTTTTATTTGTCCATGTGATCTGTTCTCTAAATCGGATAACAGTTTTGAAAATACCACAGGAAACATTACTTATCCAGCCAAGGTCCTAGACTTCAACATCTAACTCCAACTGGTGGATCTGTCATGATGGGCTTCTGAGATCTAACCCACATGCAGAACACCACTCGGACAAATGGAAAAAGTTCAACAAGTTTATTGAAGCAAACACAGATTGTTCAGATTCTGGTTCCGGTTCTGGTTCTGGTCCCGGT
>JAUZNJ010058790.1:0-24448 GCA_034780135.1 Jordanella pulchra
GAGGTAATTCTTTTTCACAACTAGTGCCAAACTTCAAATAATTATCAGGCATGCCCAAAGTTGGTCCTCGTGTTGCTGTCCTGGAGCTTTTAGGGTTCCCTGCTTCAGCACAGCTCATTCTGATAATTACAGTTCAGCAAAAGCCTGTTAATCAGCTATAAATGGAAATCAGCTGTGCTAAAGCAGGAAAACCTCTAAAACCTGAAGGACAGCAGCCCTCAAGGCCTGACTTTGGGCATACCTTAATTATGCTGATTGTATAGAAGTGGGGGAGTGTACCTATGCAATCATTGTAAAATGATCCAAATACAAAATCTTTCCTTTTTTTACTAGAACTCTCCACCACACATTGAACTAAAATAAACCTGGTATTTGGTCCAACATTGTAAAATACCTTCCTCCTTTATGCTTGTCTCCTGTGCCATTAGCTATCAATTTTTAAATGACTTATTTACGACTACAGAGCCCAGACTGTTTTTGTTGTTCTTCCAACTGAGAAAATCCCCGGTCATGTGTTTGACTTACTATTCCTTGTTTAATTTGCACAATAACAAAGATCACATCTGTCAGCTTTTAGCTTCTATTTATTGGCTACCCCTTTTAGAAAACAATTTTAAAATGTCCTTCTCACAAAAATGCCCTTAAACTATAAAGCCGTATCATACATCAGAGATCTGTTTGCTCCAAATGTTCCTAACAGACCACTTTGCTCTCAAACTACAGGTTTACTGGAGGTTCCTAGAGGTCCTAAAGGAATTGGGGACAGATCTCTTAGCCATCAGGCTCCTCTTGTGTGCAACTTCCTAGTTTTAATAATAATTGTAATATTATTAATACAATAAATAAATGTTCTTGTTAATAGTTAATAATAGTATTAATTTATTTTGTATTCTTGAACCAATTTTTCAGATGTTTCTGACTCAATTCTGCCAAGATCTCAGCCTGTAATATGTCATGATGCAAGTTTATAATTGCAAAGTCGGACACATTAAACTTCTACAATATTCGAGATTACAGTGTCTGCTTGATTTAAGAACTTTCAATGAATGTGCTATTTTATTTTTGTTTTAATCTCTTTGATTACTTAACAGGTTTCATGACTCTTACTTCTTGTTCTGTGTTCCCCCGTAAGGTTCTTAGAAATTCTTCCCATTGGGAGAAGGAACGATTGTTGACTAGGATTCAAGAACTTAAAAAAAAATGCTAAACTACATGCACAACTGCAAACACCAAACAAAACTTGTATTACAAAAACCTGGCTTAAAGAGGCTCATTCTTCTGAGAACCATTTCAATTCACACTTACACATACTCACTGTCTTCCTCTTATCCATGACTAGGATCTCAGCATCTCAGCAGAGACTCCAAGACTTCCCTCTCCCCAGACACATCATTCAGCTCTGCTGGGGGAAGCCTGAGGTGTTTCAGGGCCAGCAGAGGCAAATAGTCCCTCCCCCTTCTCCTAGACCTCCGCCCTGTGGGTCATACCTGGAATACATCCCGAGGAAGGCATCCAGTGGGCACCAAAAACAGATGTCAAAGCCATCTCAAGAGACCTCTCTCGATGTAAAAGAGAAGCAATCTAATCATGGCCTCTCCTGGATGACCAAGCTCCTCGCCCTATCTTTAAGGGAATGCCCGGCCACACTGTGGAGAAAGCTAATTTCAGCGGCTTGTATCCGGGATCGAGTTCTTTCACTCATGTTCCAGATTTTATAACCCTAGCTGATTGTAGAAATTTAGACCAACGAGTAAATCATGAGCTTTGCTTTTTTTCTCACCTCTCTTTAGTACAACAGGCCTGTGTAGCATTTTTATCATAGCAGTAGCTGCACCAATCTATCTAAAGATCTCTAAATCCATTCTCCCCTCACCCATGAACCCATGTTCCCAAGATACTTTAGCTCCTCCTCTTGAGACAGCACCTCTCCTCCATCCTGAGGTAGACACGCCACCTTTTTCTGTTCAAGAACCATGGAATCTGACTTGGAGTTCATCTTTATCTGAGATGCTTTGCACTTGACTGCAAAACTGTCCCCACTACATCCTGTAGGTCTTGGTAGGAGCTTGCCTCCAAACCAGAGCCCTTGGCCCCACCTAGTAATCCTGTGCATAAAGATCAGGAAAATAACCAATGAAAGAAGACAGCCCTGCTGGACTCCAAATATGCACTGGGAACAGGTCTGGCATAACGCTCTTAATACAGACTCCTTGACTGCTTGTACAGTGACCAGATGGACCCTTGTAAAGGACCCCCCTGCTATCCTGGAGTTTGAATGCCTTCTCTGGGTCCACAAAACACACGTGTGCCCAGTTGGGAAAACTCTCATAAACCCTAGCCAAAAAAAGCTACAAAGGACTGTTGCCTCATATTGCCGCTTGGCCCACAGGCCATAGACACAGTCAGAGACCTCCCCCCAACTGAAGGCACGGGGATGTGACTTTCTTATCTATTGGCGTGAACTCAAACATGAGAAAGCTGAGCTGGGGGAAGACGAGTAGACCCAACCCCAGCCCTCTGCCCCTTACCATGGGTCAGTCCAGAGTAAAAGCGAGACCAACCTCTCTCATGGAGCTGGTCTCCAGAGCCCTGTGCATAGAAGTCAGGCCCGACTATCTCTAGCTAGTAATGCTAAATCTCATGCAGAAGCTCAGACTCCTTCATTCCAGTGAAAAAACATGCCATAGTCTCTTATGGTTCCCCCTGCATGTGATGGGCCCACAGGATGATGGCCTTGTATCTCTCATTTAGGCTTGGCCATGCCAGGTCTCATAAGGATAAACCCATCCCTCAGGCATTCGCCAAAGAACCCTAACCCTACGCCTGGCTCCGGAGTGAGATACCAGCTTGCCTTATCGGGTGATGTCACAGGCCTTTTCTTTGTCATCATCATGAAGGCTTTTGAATTGCATTTACTGATATGTTATTTAATTGAGCCTTTTTGTAACGTTGGAACAGTCTTTACTTTAATGCAATTACATATAGTCAAAGCCATACAATCTATTACCATAGATTTTATTGCCACCTTTATAAATGTGAGAACAAATACAACAAAATGTCATGATAAAAGCAAATATTTCCTAATCCTATTTGACAGTCTAGAATGTTTGATAAGCTATTGTTTTAAACAAAGCTGATACTTGATGTGAATTTAACCTGTACAAATGTTTGTTTACCTGAGCACCCAAATGATTCATTCACTGTGGTATCAAATGAGTTAAGTAACAGTGACCCACTCTGAATGGGTAAAAATGTGTAGCCTCAACCATCAGAGATAATTTGTGCCTTTGTATTGGATCAAAAGGATGTAATTACATGCCTTCCATGCTTCATTAACTGATTTGCCACCTCTGTTGCGAGGCTGTCTGAATTCCCAAATTAAAAGCTGTGGACAGACATATGCCTAATGCATCTGTACAGCAGCAGCAAGCTTTCAACCCTAAACAGCACCCTCCTCGCATCTCTACCTCCCTCTGTTTACCCTCTTGCTCTTTAGTTGTGGCAGTGGGAGCTGTCTATCCTATTCCTGTTGTTTCTCTGCTTCTCAGCAGAGCCCCAATTACCAAAAGCTGCTGACTGATTCCCAAAACAAGTCCAGTCACACCTCGTTACTGTATGGCGCTTTCATGACCGCTGACAATACTCGGCCCAGATCAGTTGATGCTGATAATGTGCTTAATGCTCTCAGCGAGTCACAAAACATCTATTATCCCCACTGTATCTCGACCCAAGTGTTGTTTTGCTGTTTTAAGCATTACACTTCTGTTTTTTTTCATATTACCTTAATCCAATGCTGTCATGATTAAATCTGTTAAAACAAATCACAACTCTTCTAAAATCTGTCTCTTTATGCAAATTAGGAATTTTTAAAATCCCGTCTTGGAAATTCGTATTTCTATTACATTCTTTTCTTTTTAAAAACATTTTCCTAATTTTAAACAAGGTCTTTTCTGTTTTCTCTGTTATGGGCAATTAACGTGTATTTCAGACAAGCATAACAAACCTATTTTAATGCATCTGACAGCTTGTTTCTTTCTTTTGTTCTACAAAGTTGTTTTAGCACTTGACAAATTGTACTTTAAAACAATTTAAGTCAAAAAAGAGGAAAAAACAAAGGAAATTACCTGAATTTATTATCCTTTCTTATAATTTTAGCAGAACCTCTAACATATTTTATTCAAATGTCTTTGACTAAAAGCTCTGACTCAATCAGACTGGGTAAAGAGAGTGTGTAAAGCATGATTTTCAAGTCTTGCCCAGAGTTTAGGCTTATGTGGAGGGCTAAGTCTTTGCTTGTTTATAGTTTTTAACACTTTCTCCATTTTCCAATGTCAGATATACCAGCTTTCAAAAAGATACTCAAAGCTTGGGATACAACTTTACAAACCTACACTGGTTTAAGCTTTCCCTTCCAACATCTGAATAAAGACAGTTTACATAGAGATATCCCACTAAAGATGCAAAAGGTGAGTACCAGTTAAATGTTTCATCTTTTGATTTTTTATTTATACACGTTCTTCCATTTTCATCCCTCAATCATAAAATAATATGTTCATGTATCAGACAAAATACCATATACTATACAGGTTTCAGGTTGTTGCATTAAAACCACTAATTCATGAGCTTACATGCAGTTTCAAGCAGTTGCTGATTCTTTGGAAATATGAAAAGGAAGTTGTTGTTTTTTTCACAGAAAGAATCACATTAAAAGACCTGAAAAGATCTCTGTTTTTGAGGGAACCAGTAAGTGATTTGATGCTCTAACCAATAGGGACACATCAAACTAATAAAGGGCTATTATTATTTAGTGATGTATTTACTCTACCACCTGACCAAGAGCTAGAGGCAATAAATGTCTCAACAGTTGCTGCTGAGGTCTTTCATGCCACTTCAGTGGGGTTTCTACAGAAATACCTAATTTTTCAAAGACTTATGGTCTCAGCAGTGTAACTGTATTGAGCTATGCGCTAAATACGATAAAATTGTCAAACCTATATTGCTACCTTAGTCCCAAAGGAGTTGCTGAACCAACCCCCTTCCTCTGACCATTCATTTGGTGTGGTTAAACAGTGTTGATTTATTTGCAGTACCTTGACATAGTCAAACAGTAATGATCACAGTTACTGGACTTGCTGCAAAAATCATGCCCGGCATGCTAAAGTAAAAAAACAAATTTAAAATAGGGCAACTGAAACATTGAATACACTAGAAAATATCACTACAAATCAAATCACATTTGGTCATGAAAGATCAAAAAATGTATTTAGATCAAGTTCACAGTAGACATTTGTAGAACACCATGTGTTTTGAAATTTACTTTTTAAGTAAACATTAGTTGGAAGAACAGGACATTATTAAAAATCCATTCGTTTTTAAAAATACTCAAAGAACCTTCCAGTTTTTATTAAAATGTTTATAAAAATAACATTTTTGTGATAAATCATTACAATTGATTCAGTCTGATAGATGAATGCAATTCGTTTGGGTCTTGGGTTATGTCTAATCAACACATTTGACGAAGAGGAGAATACAAGAAGGTTTGCTGTAACTATTCTAAGCTATTTTAGGTGTTAATCTAATACTACTGACTGGATGTATTACAAAAATACAGAGAAAGTCTCTAAATATCTGACCTATTCTATTTGGTAATAATCTAGAAGTAACATTTATTTTCAAGACATTATGAATTATATTACACTTCTCTACTGTGGAAGGACACGAGTGGAAAATATTCTTGGGAAAAACACCACGGAGCATGTTGACATAGCAACGTTTGTTCTATTCCTACCTCTTCTACAGCTATTTTTGGGTGGACTCAACTCTTCTAAATTAACATGGATTGAACAGTCTGATACATAAACTATGCTTTCACAGCAGGATTTTTTAGTTAGTAGCAACTTACTATTCTCCCCGAGTTTAATAATTATGCAATATAAATAACCTGCTTATAAATGAGCTAAAGCTACCTGAGGCACCAGAAACAGAACTCAAGTATATCATAACTATTCTTTAACAGCTTTTACCTAAAATAAGGTTTGATGTAATTACAGTTAAGCTTTCATTTTTAACCTATTGTCAAAGAGACAAATGGGGCGTAGTGACGATAGAGAACAGACATATGCAATGAACTACAGAAATAAACCTCGGAAAAGAGTTGTGCAACTACTCGTACTCGTTGTCTTCCACTTTATCTGGGACGCCATCACAGAGGCGGCAGACTTAGCAGAGACTCCTAGACTTCTTTCTCCTCAGATACCTCTTCCTGTTCTGCTGGGGGAAGCCCAAGGCACTCCCAGGCCAGCCCGGAGACAGTCCCTCCAGCGTGTCCTCGGTCGTCCCCTGGGCCTCCTCCTGGTGGGACATTCCCTGAAAACCTCCCGAGGAAGACGTCCAAGGGGCATCTGCAAAATATTTCCGAGCCACCTCAGCTGACTCCTCTCGATGTGAAGAAGAAGCAGCTCTACTCCAAGCCTCTACTGAATGACCGAGCTCCTCACCCTATCTCTGAGGGAGAGCCCAGCCACTCTGCAGAGAAAACTAATTTCGGCTGCTTGTATCCAGGATCTGGTTCTTCTGTCATGATCTAGATTTCCCGACCATATGTGAGGGTAGGAACGTAAACCGACTGGTAAATTGAGAGTAAATTCAGAGCTTTTTCTTCTGTGTTTTGGAATCTGATAGGCGACCAGTCTGGACCAGCAGATTGAGAAATTATTCATAAAACAAGTCCCACATTCACATCTCTGAGTTGA
Source organism: Jordanella pulchra (assembly GCA_034780135.1). Lineage (NCBI taxonomy): Eukaryota > Metazoa > Chordata > Actinopteri > Cyprinodontiformes > Cyprinodontidae > Jordanella > Jordanella pulchra. The sequence goes on from JAUZNJ010058790.1 coordinate 6,753, forward strand.
ATCTTACATCAGAGAACCATAATCATGTCTGATAAGATTAGTGTCATATTTGTTTTGTTGCATGATAATGTTTATACTCCTAAACTTTTGTGTTTAAGGGGAGTTCAGATTGCTGTAAAGCGGGGCTCCGGGTCACATGACTCATTCCATGACAGATCCGAGCCTATTGCTGTGCATTGGCTTAAAGCAATCATTTAATTTATATTAAGTCAATACTTGAGTCAAAGTTACATGGTGTTTCTTTAAAACTTTCCTAGTCTTCTGCTTTGAAGCATAAGGGATTCTTTTTTATTTTATTATGGTTTTCTTTTTTACTTAATGTCAACCATTCAGTCAGATTAATGAATTGCAATTATTGTGTTGGACATATTATACAGTTTGTATAATATATATATATATATATATATACACAAATCTCTGCCAATGCAGGGAATTTTAATTATCATGCTTCAGATGGCAAGAAGTAATTAAAGATTTGGATATTTCAGAAAATGATTAATGACTTCTGGGAGAAATGTTGATAAACTGACCCCAAGATTAGATCAAAGGGGTCTCCGTTATCCATTGGCATTTTAAGGCATTTCAAATTTCACATTTTCTAACCTTTACCTCTCCTTGATGAAGACATTCAGTTTTAATTTTTGTTTATGAATATATATTTTTCTTTTGGGGCTTCATAGGTCACACGACACTTTATCCATCTCAGTTTTTATCTGGTTTCTTCCTTCATCATCACAGCTCCTTTAATGTTTACCTGACATTGTCGTGCTTTTGGATGTAGATCTTATGAAACATCATGTCCTCCTGCTTGGCATTTATGTCAGCTTTCATCTCCATGGCAACATGACGAGGGAGTACTGAGAGAAGGAGACGCTCCTGCAGGAAAGAGAGCTATAAGTTTGACATAGAAGTAAATGGGAGTAGTTTTCAAAGAAGGGAACTTAAATGCATCGCTGTGTTAAATATTTATGAACATTTAAGATAAATCAATATTTTTACAAAAAGACTCCACTTTTCACAAGTCACTTCAAAGGCACAACTTTTAAGCTAGAGACAGATATTTATGCTAGTATGTGGGTGATCTAACACAGAATTTTATGTATTTTACACTGTAGTAGCATCAGGTTTAAAAATGTAAATTGTTAAGCTTCTTTTTTATTCTAATCTTATCAAATGGCAATCGATACTTTACTATGAAGATATTTGCATGGGTTTAAAGTGAAAGCCAATAGTAAAAGCTGAAAGTAAAAGATGCAGTCATACCGTTTCTTATCTCAGTGCATATGTTGTCAAATGACCTATGCCTTTTAGAGAGATCCTAATAAGCAGAAATTAAGCTCATTTGGCAAAACCTAAACCCAAGTGGGTCATTTGGGATGCTTCCCAGCCATGAATATTAGGAGTGTATTACAGTGAATGCCCTAAAATGTGTTATCCTGCATCAGAACAGCATTGGTTACCTTTCCCATGACACCATAGTTTTGCTTTTACTTTACCATACTTAATAATGTCCTAGATATCTGGAGATTGAAGTTTCTAGACAGTGTGAATGCTCCAAAATGATCAAATTATTATTTTTTTATTGAATCAAAAATTGGGTGGTTCAGCCATGCAGCCAGGCAGGTTCAAATATTTTTCATGCAGAGATTAGCAAACCTTCAGCAGCCAAGGCAAACTCTTCATATCTGAATATGTATTATTAGTTTACATAAACATATCTTGTTAATACTGCAAAATGGCGCCGTACTTAAAAATTATAATATATCATATTGACTTTAAAGTTGTAAAGTGCACTGCACCTGAATTTTTTCAAGATGTTTAGAACTTGCACTGCATCTCGTCTTGGCCGCACATGAGATGCATCAAGGGTTTATTAAGTGAAGCCAAACATCTCTGGATCAGAGCTGCACATTTATCGAGAATCACCATTACCATATATATCAGTGTGCCTATTATTTAAGTGCCATAATGGTTGGGTGATTTGTCCAATGTGTTATGAACTTGCATTTTCTTTTCAAAAAGGTCCCATTTTAGGCAAATTCTCTTTATAAACATTTTCTAATTTTCATATGTGTCCCAAAGCCTTTGCATAAGGTTCACAAATGAAAAAAAAACAAAAAAAACTTTCCCTCTCTCACTGCCTTGTTCCACCTGTTAATGTGTGCTGGTGGCTAACCTTAGAACTAAATTGCTGCAAAACAGACAATTTGCATAATTTCTTTCCGAGTTTTCAGAACTTTCAAATGCTCAATTGGGGTAGTAGACTTAAGAACAAAGGAAGCCCTTCCCCTTTTGTGTTGCACGTGGGACAAAGAAAACCTTGATGTCTGGCCTACTTCTAGGCTGCTAAATGCTTGAGAAAAACTCAAGCTTTCCAAATAGATCTGCAGAAGTTTGTAGTCAAATCAGGGAAAGTTCCCAGCTAAATAATTTGTTCTGTGATGACTTTTGATCATTTAATATGTTCACTGTTGGTTAATGCAAGCTAATAAAATGGACCACATGGTACACCAAGTTAACATATTTGAGCTGTGGTTAATAAAGCTAGAACAAGCTTTATTTCACTAAGGGTTTAAACTCTAACATAACAATAATGTCCATGTGTTTTCTCCTGTTCTCATTACATTTTGATTACCAAATTATGACAAAAAAAGTCATTTGATGGGAGTCTTCATGTCTGCTAGCTACTAGCTCAGTCAGAAAAGGTAAAGTATAATTAGGTAAAGGTTACTGGTTTCTAAATAAGCAAATCCTTTGATTAAATATTTTGCAAAACAATGTTTTATTCACCTCTTGTTTATCCATTTTAAATTGGTTTAAACACCTTCCAATACCTTCGAATTAGTTAAAAGCTCATTTGAGCACATTCCAATTTTTTAAGATAAACCTTGGTTCCCAAACATAAAATCCAGGCTATATAGCGATATCCTCACTTCATTTTCTTGATTATGGTTTTCAACCCCGTTTATCCCTCTTATTTGTGTACATAGTAACTTAATTTAGTTTCCCTAGTTTTGTCAAGAGTTTTTTAACTGAAACATTTTTGAATTCGAGCTGAATGATTGTTTATAAACTCTTATATTTTAAATGGAAGTTGTGGTGAATTTATTTCATGTGCAGAGGGAGTCATCTGTTTGACCATGATTTGAGCTTGATTTAAACTTTCATTTGTTGTCATAACACACAGCCAGTTGGGCATGTATTCACAGAACAATATATGACACTCCTAATATTATCTGATTAAATAACATATTATCCACTCCTAATGGGGTGGGCAATACATATCACATAACTGCACAACATAATGCAAAACACACTGATTGTGCTAAATGTTTAAGACGCTAAACAAGCTGCAGCCTTCTCCTCTTCCCATTGAACAATACCCAGAAAACTGTCCAACGGAAAGAACCCATGGAAACACTGATGCCCAAACCTTACGTATATTTAAGTCTGAGTCCAGTCACCTTAGAGAAGCAGTAATTTTTGCTACTTGGATTGAGGATCATGTTCTTTATCATACAATCTATGATCATAAGTTTGTATTGGGATGTAGACGGTAAATGGAGAACTTCAGCATTACTGGACAAAAGGAATTCTTGCCATTTGATTGAATTTCCTTATAAACAAGCATTTCAAATTAATTCTAGAAAATTAGATAATCAATGATTAAAAACTAAATCATGACAATCTAAAATAATATTTTAGTTAAAAATATTTTGAAATTATGGATCTTTTACACTGAAACATTAATCAAGGAAGCTTTGCATAAATATAATTAATTCTCCATGAAATATGTGAAGTTATTTAAAATTTACTACAAAGTATATATTACTGTTTGTTTATAATTTTGCTGCAGTGTTAAGCATGTCACAATTTAAGTCCTAAATAAAACAACCGACTGATGAACCACGTCTCAATGTCACCTTGAAAGCCTACCTGCTGCTGGTTTTCCCTCTGGGAGTGAAGGCGTGCCTGGATGCATTCCCTGGTCTCCTGGAAGGCCTGCCTCTGGGAGCCCTCAGCTGGATAGTGGGTACACACTCCAACAATGTTTGAGCAGGAGAAGATCAGGATGTTGGACACTATCTGTGGAAATAGGTGGAAAAGGTAAATGCTCTGTATTAGTGAAAACATACCCAATGCATACCTATTCAAACCAGCCACTCGAAACTGCTATAAACAAATATTTACACAACCTGCTATTTAAAACCTAACCTTGCACTACAATACAGTTTAGTTACATCTCAGTCAGTTAAATATCATTGGAATGTTTATTTACATCAGAATATTGACCTAAAAAGAAAACTTACTAAAACAGAGACTCATTAGTGATATATATCCAAATATGGCTAAAAAACCTCATCAATTCACCTAAAATATTAACCATTTGTCACATCTTTTAGATGCTTTATTTAAATTACACATAACAACAATTTAAAAATAGTAAAACATTTAGCAAACAAAATAAGCCCTTTAAAACATTACCTTTTAGATTTCATCTTACCATATTTTTAAATTAGTTTGCCAGCTAGACATTAACTAGGTCGTTTTAAAGCAGATGCAGATACAGATTATTTTGCCATCAGTGTAACTGATCCTAGACAAGAGTTACCGATATGTTTGGGCCGATTCTTAGAGTGGATTTTCTTTTTCTTCATTTTACACGATAAAAATGACAACTATTACAAATGTTACACAAGTCTCCTTTTAAAAGCAAAAAACAAACACAGTCAAAGTAGATAATGTATAAAAATGGAGGGAGCGACAATGCAATCCCTTCACGTGATTTCAAGGCATGGCTGCTCACAAATGATTTGATTCACAAATGCAGTTGTTTCCAAACTGTTCTTACTGGGTTCCCCATTTGCTTGCAATACAGTTTTTGTATTCCCTCAATCTCTAACCCTGTTTCAACTTAACAGCTGAACAAACTAAGGGAAAAAAAACAACAACAGTAAATTAGATTTTGCAATAAAATAAAGAAGAATAAAACAAAGACTTTCAATTGCAGATATTTTAGGTTTATCTGTTTATTCTACCGTGTAACAGAATTTCATTATTGCCATCGATAAATAAATTAATAAAAAAACTCTCAAACTGGGTCATTTCTTCAAATGCAATTACACTGCACCACCCAGTTTTGGAACCACTCTCTTCAATGGAAAGCCCTATGTATGGATCAGCCAACTAATGCACATATCGGCCTAAATTTAAAAACTTGATTTCTGTTCTTCACATTTGTCTTTTTTCCATTTTCTTTTAGCAGGATTTTAAACTGCTCTGAAGCAAAGCCATAAGGCACAGATACGCATTAATCAGCCGTTGTTGGTTCATCCCCAAAATTAATGGAGTAAAACAATTTATATGTTTATATATCCTGCTGTTATCTTCTGTAAAACTCTCCTTAAACAAGCAGTAAATAAGAAGAGGCATGAAAATAGCGATAAATACTAATGAATGTAGTCTGAATTTAAACAAAATAACACTTCAAGTTACATTAAAAGTGAACTGTCTCAATTCGGAAGCTCATTAATGCTGTGTGCCAGGTTTTCATAATGAAGCTCTGTGTGGAATAGTTTGTATTTTTTGAATTATCTATAAATCTATAAAGCAGAACCAGTTGCATTTAAAAATGAATTGCAGATTAAAAAATGTTTGAAAGCATAAAAATGTATCATAACATTAGTACCTCTTCTAGAGAAGCACATTCTATAAATTCGTAAGAAAACAGGACTTATTTTGTCAATTTTAAAGTGTCAAAATATCATGTTGTATTATGTAATTTAAATAATTAATTACAGGTAATTCCATTGTGATTAAAACAGCATTGAAATGATTTGAAACTTTCAGTTTAAATTTTAAAATATGCAGTTCATCACGTTCATGTTTATGGGTTTGATATAAAAAAAATGTGAATTAATTCTGACGTTTTAATTGTCTTGTAATCCACTTAGAAGTCTTCCAAGTAGTTTGTTTTAGGAAAAATATAGCAAAAGCTAAACGACTTAGCAAAGCATGTAAACCCTTAAAAAGGGTGGGATGCACCTGATAAAGAACTACTGTTGCTGTTTAAGTATGAAAAATGCAGGAAAAAAGATAGGATGACCTCGACAAAGGCGGTAAGAGAAAAACAAAGTGTTTGAAGCGTGTTTTTCGGCGCTGCAGCTGTTTTCCCTCTGACTGGGAGCAAAGCGCTCTTTGTTTCCATCTGCTACACTGGTGTGCCTCCCTCTCAGCAAAGGGAACAGGGCGTCTCAACCCTCCTTAGGATTTTGACACAACGCTTGTCCAAATGTCTTTATGAAAGACAGAACCTTTCTCATTAATAGACTCCATAGAGGTGGCTAACGTGTTACCAACTTGGAATAGTTTTATGCGAATATGATGAGAAAAGCAATGGCTGGACACATCAGGAAAAATGGCACTAATGCCAAAGAAAAAAAACTGTCTGTAGAGTAAGCAATCTACTCACCCTTATTACATTGGGGCAGAATCAAATCAATTTGAACATTTTAACATTTGTGCAGCAATCTTTGTAGATCACCCTCAACATGCCCCCTTATTGCACATGCTAAACAAGAAGTTGCACACAGAAGTTAGCAGATCAGGCCTTAAGACTTTTAGTCTACCATTTTACTGTTCAATAATGGATTGAATAAAAATATGTGTCATTTATAGAACTAAAGTTATATTAAATCGTTTCAAAAACTTCACTCTAAAATGTAAGCATCTAGTATCTGACATCAAGTATCTGACCTCATGTTGGCCAGAGGATGCGACATACCTGGACTAAACTCAGGGTATCATTTTGGTAACATAAAAATTGAAATGAATTGAATTTCATGCAGAATAATATTAATCTATGCAGGTACAATAAGAAGATAATATATAACATACCAAGTCACAATCAAGTCATGTACCATAGATTTTTAGTCATTTTGATTTTGATGTTTAGGCCATGACCCAAAATATAAGTGAACCTCAAAGTCAGATAGAGTTTTAAAGTTATTGTGACAAATAATAACTTTAAAAGAGTTAAACAGATGTAACAAAGTGAGGGTTGATTGCTGGTCTCACTTATAACTCCTTTGCCAACAGTAGTTGTAATACTCATAGGTTTTGCACACAGGTTGCTTTAGGTTGCTCTATTTCCTACAACCAGAGAAAACTGCAGTCACTCTGGCGCTTTCGTTGGTATCTCATTAGGAGAAAATTCTGTCTGTGCTAAAACCATCAGTTTCTACACCCTGGTATGTTGTGATACTGACTACAAGACACAGTACTACTCTAAATTGCAGCAAAATGATTTTCGAATTAGCTTAAGGTATTAGCAAACTAGGCAGCTTCTTGGAGCATCGAAACCAGTAGGGGGCATTAAGCCTTAACATTGACACACAGGGCGGTTTATCAATAAAAACATCTTTTGAAACCTTTTTTTTTTTGTAGAAATACAGATTTATGTATCAATATCTACAATGTTTTTAGTGTATTTGATTTACATAAAGCTTGGTTATACATCAGTCAGTCAATGTTATATATTAAGTAGCTAATTTTGCAGTTATAAAACATAATGTTATGTTAGATTATAAAATCTACATAATGGAAACTGGAAAGGGGCTACCAAATGTGCTTTACGCTATACAAGACATTATAAATGTATCATTGTTGCAATATTATTTTATATAATTTATTTTATTTAAACAAATAATGGGATAAATGGAAATGAACAAGCCCTACTGAAAATCATGTATTATGTATATTGTAATTTCTTAGAGTGCTAATATTGTATTATACTGTGCACTGTGGTTATAAAGAGATAATGAGTGACATTATCATCTTCATCATTATTATTATTCTGTATCACTGAGGACTGTACTGTGATAATGGGATTATCTATAGTGGAAACTTTTTCGTAGTGGAGAGTAGAGCAGAGTTTTTTTGTCTTTAGTGTGGAATAAATGTTTTCATTATGTTAAGAATTGTTTTGTTTTGGACCCAATAGGTTTGCCTCAACACCTTCAAAAACTCTTTTTCAAACTATGTTGTTTTCATTATTTATATGAAATCTGAGCCATTTTTTGTATTTTTTATTTCAGTTTGAAATAAAGTTAAAGAAAAAAAATGCACACTGGGGAAAATGTCTTGGACTGGGGTAAGTGATTATTTTTGCATTGTTTATTCAGGCTCTACATGCCTGTAAGGAAATGCAATTTTATATCTCAGCAAAATTAAAGGTGTTTCAATGAAGCTCATTAGTCAAACCACAAGAATATTTTGAAAATAAACTTTTAGTGAGTGTTAAACTCACTATTTTTGAGCCCATATTGTTATATTAAAATAATAGTTTTCTTCTTATTGCTTTGATGTAATATTGAAAATCTACACGTCCTGTTTTAATTAGCTGCAAGTAGAAAAGCCTTGAAAAGAGTCTTTGTGTAACGAATCTGTTTATAATGTGTTTCAACTAGTGAATTAGATTTCAATGATATTACATTTTATGGCAAATCATCTCTGTTTGCAGAGACTTGTTTTTTAAATCATAAAAATTCTTAGATAGTAAAGAGGTGAGACAGTCAATTCGTTTAGTTTTTAGGTCAAAACAGCAGAAGTTTCCCAGAAACACATTTGTTGATAAAACTTTGTTCTTAAGATAAAATAAAACATTTTTTTTTATCTTTAAAGTAGCTGAATAGATTGTCACAAGTCCTTTTGTTACTGCAACAGCTGCATATCACATGTTTCTTAATATCACTGGGTACTACTATAGATGTGGCAATTGATGCTACTTGGAAGACTTCCCAAAATAAATTCTGTTTAGGGCCCACTTTAGCCTTGGGCCATCTCTGACCTGGTTGCCTACTGAGCCTGAATTATTGGGCACAACCTAAGACAGAAACCTGATATGTTTTGTAAGAGAAAAAAATCTCCTGGCTAGAAAGAAAAAGTTGTTTTGTTTTTTTTTGGACCAAGACTACAGATGAACTATATGTAAGCAAAAGCAAAAAGATAAGCAATGCAGACAGATGGAGGGTGAAAAAACAGCTTTGAGGATTTTGTCAGGTTCACTATGTCTATTTGTACAGGAAATAACTAATGGTTAATGAAAAAAATGAATATGTGGACATTAAAGCTAATACCAGAACACAGCGTCTACCTCCAGTGACTAATATCACTGATATTAGCAAAGTCAGTGTTTATCAAAAATGCCTTAGAGATTAAAATAATAAGGCCAAACGCACAACAGAACAAGCAATAGAAAAAACACTTAAAGCTTTGATGTAAAGAACTAAGGTTAAAAAAAAATATGTAATCACCCTCCCAGGCTTTTGTATGTGTTTGAAGGTCTCTTCTTGACACTTTTATCTGTTTTACACAAAGAAAAAAAGCTTAAAAAAAGCTCTGGGTTTTTGCATTTATTCCCAGAAAGAACCTGCAGCAACAGTTGTTGGTTATTTCTCAGAATGAATGAAAAAACCAAAGCTTTTTTTTTTCTTTTTCAGATTCTAACATCTATTATGCCAAACTGCTGTAAGACATGGTTTCTAATTCATGCAGACCGCACTCAAGAGAAATATTTAAGCGCATTTTGTAGGATTTATCTGTTTCATTAACATAAGCAAAGTTCCATTTATTTATATTTAATTGCTTGTATGAAAAATATTTAAATCAAGATTATGAGCGACGTATTCATAAGTTAAATAAGCTGCATGGACATTAAATTGCAGTTAGCGGGAGCTAGATTTATGAGTTTGTTTTCATTTACAATTGACTAAAACATTTCAACGAGGCCTGAGAGTTAACCGCATTACTTCTGTACCACGGGCCTCTAAGTTGCCAGAATAAACTGATAAAATACAAAAAGCTAATAATAGGCAAAGAATCCTTCAGCAGATTATTAATACAATATTAAGCATGAGAAGGAGCTTTGGCAGGTTGAGGCCAAAACTGATATTAAAACAACATCAGCTACAAACATAAAGTAACTGAGTACCAGCGAGAAGGTGCACTGATTTATAGTTGCTATTCTTTCTGTACCTTATCTGTTACAGTTAAGCAGTAATGGTTTAACTCACAGATAAGCAACCACTAAGATAAATAAAGTCGAGTCACCAGAGACTGTTAAGACCATAAAAGTTTTTTTCCCCATGATATTTGTTATTTTCTTAGCTGGTTCCCATTTACTTTAGGATTGCTATACTTACACATTTTTCCCATAAGTAAACCTTTATTACATTTTTAGTCTGCCTTGGTTTTAAAGTACCTCTGCTCAGTATGATTAAGATGAGTATTTAGGAATTTAAACAACAGAGGATCGACAGTGAATAATTGAACTTATAGTACTGTGTAATATTTAGAATAGCCACAAATCTCAGAAAGAAAAAAATTGGTCGAGTCTTATGAAAAATAATGGAATCTCATGCCAACCCAGACAGGTATCTGCCTCGGGTGGCTGCCCATGTTGCTCGTATCAAAAACCGTCTCAGCAAACAACTGAGCTTTTTTTTCAATAATGCAGTGAAATCTTGACCAAACAAGGAGATCTTTGACTTAAACAAAACTACATGGTCACTTAAAAACATCAACAATCCTCCATTTTCCATGAAATGTTTTAGCTAAAAGTGGATTAGTCAAACTCGGACAGCAATGGTGGAAGGCAATGGTAAAAATTTTGATTAAAATTCATACATTCAATTTTCCATGACCCAAAATAGAATAGAAGAAGAGGTTTGTTTTGTTTTTTTAAACTGCAAAATAATCCCCTATTCTCTGCACAGAAGCTCTGAAGTGTTAGCTAACATTTGGACATTCACACGACTCCAACAGTACTTACAAAAAAGAAGTGATGAAGTCTTTCTCAGCAGTCAGAGCCCTGTACAGAAAATGACCTACAGTAACACCCAAGCTGCAACCGGTAGAGCAGTCAGATTGTCAAAATCCCTTTTGGTGCTAACTACTAGTAGCAAAACAAGCTAAAAATATATTTATTTCCATGTTATTTGGTGAGACAGAAAACGAACATGTTTTTAGGTGGATATTTTATAGCACCATGTGTAAACATATACACAACCAGTGTTGGGCAAATTAACTCCAAAATAGATCATATTTCATATTATGAGTTACCTTTGTTAGAAAGTAATGTTTCTTTACAAAATTTCCATCTGTGTAAAGTAATGAGTTATTGACTACTTATTAGCAACTTTCATCAAAATAAACATTTCGGACAAGGCGTTGCAAAATGAAAGGGGGGCAATAATTTTTCATGAATAGCTGAATCAAAAACCTTATATGGAACAATTAAACAACAAAAACCTTAACATGGCATGACAAGCTGTCTTTCTATGCCTCAGTAATTAGCTCCTGAGTAAAGGGCGGAAGCACAAGTTTTAATTTCCATGACATTAAAAATGACAGTAGTTTATACAATTTTGAGATTAACATTACCTAGTGCAACTAAACCACTTGGAAAAAGTTGCACTAATTGTTGCAGCCATATTGCCGTCTTTTTCTTCTATTTTAAAACCTTTTCCTTCTTCAAAAACAAAAAAGCAGTCTTCTTCTCTTTAATTAAGCTGTTAGCCACAGGTTGTTTTTCAAAACGGACAGCTTGGATTGTAACACGTTATCCTCCTTAGGAACTGTAATTATATTACCAAAATTTAGTTTGTAACGCATTATGCTCCTCCGTTACTGAACATTATATATTACAACACTGTTCAAAACATTAGGCAGACTGACAGAATGGAGGCTGCCATTTAATTGGCGTCAGCGGGCCCTCTGATCACCAACAGCAGGCAAGGCAGATTAAGTGTGTCGTCCGAGGATACAATGACAGAGACAGATGGTGGGAGGACTCAAAATGTCATCTCACTGGTTTAGTAAAAAAAATAAAATAATGAATTAATTTTGAGATCAAAACTTCTGATTTAAGCAATCACGAAACTCCTCAGAGTTTACATCTAAATGTGAGCTTCTGCTGCCTCCAGTCACGCATCCAGTTACAGCTGTGTACAGAGCTCTGCAGAGAGCATGTAGGATCCCGCCTACACACTGTCATAGAAACAGCATGCATCAGATAAAGTCTTTCACCATGGTCAATACAAATATTCCCCAGCTGCAGACCTATTCTATTAATAATACAAATACTTATCCAGGCCTTATTTAGAAACCACATGAGCTGTAGCACAGAGCCACAAAGGAAGCACAAGAATAAATCCACTGTGTTTAAAACTAAGAAAATCTCTAAGTGCAAAAAGTTATCTATCAATACACAGAGCTGCAGAAACCCAGCGAGGTTTGAATGGTGGTCTCTAAGTAGACCCAAGACCAACAACAAGAAGACTGAAAAAAGGTACAGAAATATCAAAGGTTGGAAAGACACCGCTTTAATAATGTTAGAAACGGTAATTTCTACAAGCAAATTTATCCTGTCAGCTCTATTGTTTTATTCAACTGATCAGAGTAAAACCTTCTCTTTCTGCAACGTTTCATTCTCTACAAAGCATGATAGCCATATTATTTTATCAATTCTTATATTACAAACCTCAAAAAGAAAACAAAATCAAACAAAAATCAATACACAGAAAGCTTTCTTAGAAAAAACAAATATTTAAAAATGATAAAAATCCCATTTTTCCTCCTCTTCTTTTCTTTTCTTCTTCTTTCAACTGAGAAAGATAACCACCTGATTGTATGTGCATTTCATATTTTGAGCTTGTGGTTCCATATAGAAACAGTTTGTTTTTTGTGCTAAATATACTACATTTAGCATTTAGTCTGCTAAGGAAACTAATTCAAATGTACCATTAATATTTATAAGAATATTATACCAGGATTTCTCCAGGTTGTTATCTAAAAATAACCGACTTTTAAAGGGTATCTAAAATAATGAAACTTTACTTTTTAATTGGAAATTTAGTTGTTGTATAGTTTTAGTCTCTTAGGCTTATTAATTTTATTAATAATTGAAGAATAGAGAAAGATTGATAGATGAGACAAGAGACAGAAAAAGAGGAAGACTGTAAAAGTTAAAGAGAAAGAACAAAAACAGGCTGATGGGGGAAAAAAAGACTAAGGAAGGAAAATGGGAAGACTGAAGAAAAAGTTTGGAGTAAAAGAAAAACGAAGAAAATAGGAGAAGAGTGTTTTAAAAAAGGAGGAAAAAAGAAGATAGCTGAGCCTAAAGGCCTACTTTTGTTTATCCCTGTATGAAATGCTAAAACAGGGGAATGGAGACACATTCATGCTGTTACACTTGATTTTTGTTGCTTAAATAGGCGTAAATATGTAAATATTTCATTATTTTTTTATTTCTGATTTTGAAATGTCCCAAGATTGTGTATTATACATCTGGTGACTGCAGTGACAACATCTCAATACGAAGCGTAGCTTCAATGTATGAATCAGTAGAGCTTGTCTTTTCTTCTGAGACCCTAAACAGGTCATTGCTAATGTACTTTGCATTACAGACAGAGTTTTCAAATTTGAAATAATACTATAAGTAGTCATTACACTGCAAAAACGACGTAAAAATGAGTAAAACTTTCTTAAAATAAACATCTTTACCCTTAATTTTAGCTGATGTATTTGATGATCTGCCAATGAAATGAGTTTTTTTTACCCTAAGCATAAAATATTTAGATAGTATGCACTTGAAATAAGACACTGCAGTCGTTTTTTTCCCTATTATAAGTGTAAACTGTCTTATTCCATCAGCAAAGTGTCTCACTAGCTCAATTTAAGAAAAAAAAAGCACTTATTTTAAAGAAAAATTGACTTGCTTTGATTTCAATTTTTCTATAATGTAATTACAGGCAAAATAACCTCACTATGGGTCATTCTCATTAGTTGAATGCCACATCCCAAAATTCTGGTAAGATATCTTTCAAACCATTATCTCTGTTATGCTTGATAGTATAAAGTATTTGATACTAACTTGGATGATTTTGAAGGGAGACTATCTTAGCCCACCCTGCCTGTATATTCTGGGTTTCTGCCACACATAATGCCATTTTCAAGCAACTATCTGAAGAATAAAGCACAGAGGTTGATGGTGTGTTTCTGGTTTTCAGATAACAGGTCTTTGAAAGCAATAAGGGGATGGAAAACATGTAGCCAGCCAAAACCTTAGAAATATGCTCCGAGTGAATCACATGCGATGCAGGGAAACAGAGGATCTATTATCAAAGTTCAAAGCACAAGATGAGTTGCTTTCCAGCTGACAGCAAGCAAAGTCCTAGTGTGCAAATGCAGGTTGGTGGGAGGGGAAAAATATAAATTTATCTTTTATTTATTTATTCCATTTTTGGAGGGACAAAGAGGGACTTGAACCTCAGCTCAAATTACCAAGGTTACGTCTAACGTGAAGCAACTAATGGCCGAAGAAGCTGAGGGTGAAAGCATTTAGTCTGCTACAAATTCTGACTGACAACAGAGGAAGTGACGTTACAAACTGAAACAATGAGCTAAAAGCTAAAATATTTGGAAAAACAGAGGCTGATTAACATGTTAAAAAAAACAAAAAAACACAAAAAATGTTCATCACGTATGACAATAAATACAGCTGGTATTTATGCTACAGTGTGAAAACAGCAGCTTGTTATTACACTGGAGCTCTTTGTTAGCTTTAAGGATAAATGCAGATCATGTGCTGCATGCTAGTTACTGTCAGCCGCCCCCTGCCAGCTTGTTTCTGTGAGGCAATGAGCAAGGGACTGAATGTCTCTCACATGAACCCCTGAAGTTATTTGTTCCCTCATTTTACCTTGAAAGCTGTCAGCTGGTATATTAATGACTTTTCAGGAATTGGCTTAAGGACCATAAAAAGACCAAGTAGCAGCAGGTCTGATAATTAGTTTATTGAACATTTATACAAGATCCTTTATTTGATATTTAGCCTTATGTGTTTATGAAAATATTGCTTTTTGTGTACTGGTTTTCCACATTAAACTTTTAAAGGCGATCAAGCTGTTCATGGGTCAGCCATATATATATAAAAAAAGTAAATATATGACAATTTCAAATAATATTGTGTGTTTTTCATAAAAGCAGCACAAAACAGAGTTACAGAGCTTTAAAAACTATTCATGTCTTCTTTTGTGCCTATGCACTTCAATATATCGGATTGGTTAGGTAGTCCCACTGTGTGTGCTAATGAACATCTTGGACAGCTTTGCCACCACCCTTTCAAAAAAATGGAAAAACTAACATAGATAACATAGATAAAACAAAGAAATAAAAAGAGACTGGTTCAAGAAAGGATTAGTCAGAGAAGTTTTAAAGAAATACCCAAGAATGTGTCTGATTTAAAACAAATCTGTTCAGAGTCCCTCCACAGTGAAATATAAAACTGGTCACCGGTGATTCCAATTATTTCATGAAATTAGATGCAGCCTAGGGTTGCTAAACAAGTTATTAGCAGTAGGTTTCATTTCATTTTTCATACAAGGACAAGTTGGAGTAGCTTGTTTCCCTCTCATTAAATTAAATTGTAAGTTAAAAGTTGCACTTTGCTTTTTTTTTTTTTTTTTTTTTTTTTTTTTAAAACAAACGGCCTTTGTCAGATAAAGATTTCTTTAAATTATCAATATCTATCAAAGACTTAATAAGACTTAACACAAAACAAAACCAAAAAAGCTCAAATGCATCTGCAAAGGTTTATAAACCACATGTTTACATTATTACATCCTAATGGACCAACCCTGAATTCAATATATATATGAATTACTTTAAATATATATATATATAAAATGGATAAAAACAAATATACAAACTAAATTGGTCTATTTGTATATATTGTAGTTCTATGTTTCTGAATGCATATAACAGCACTTTAAAGTAGGTCTGCAGGTATTGATTGTTCTCGTAATCGATTAGTCTATTGATTATTTTCGTCAAAGCATTTCATACAAAGAGACACTGACAATAAGCTAACATTCCTCATTAAACAAACATAACATAAAAAGTGTAATGAAGATGGACAGACAGACAAAGACAGAAATAACAGGCTATTCATGTGACAGCTAAAGGTGTAAAGAGAAGATTTTGTTTTATAACACTTGGGTTCCTAACAGACCATGTTTACAGACAGAGAAGATTTTATTATCTTTAATATATTTTTTCAGTTTTGGCTAAAAGGAAATTCAAAAGAATACTGCTCTAAATGTGTTATTATTTTTAGCAAAAGGCATTTGTCAAACTCTATCTACTAAAGTTAACTAATTGGCCATTCAATTTTCAATTGCAAATTCATTACACACGCCTTTACAGATCATTATAAGCCTGAATAACAAGTTATGTTTCCTCTGTAATTTTGTTAAACCCAAAATAGAATAACAGAAATGTCCTTCATTGTCCTCAAAATAAGGAAAGAAAACAGAGAAATAAAGGCATATATTTGGACACAAGACAAAAAATATAAAAAGAACAAAAAACTAAAATAGTCCTAAAAGCAAGAGAATAACTGAAGAGAAATGAGGGACATTGCAGTACAAAGCACACTTATTTTTCTATTTTTAGAACAGCCAAAGAAAAGTTATTCAAATAAAAATAAATACATCCAACCTCCTTTGTCAAAGCTTTTGGGGAACTGAAAAATATGTTTTCCACAATTGATAGTTTTGGTGTTCTAGTTTATAACAAAGCTACCTTGCTGCTTTAAAATGGGCCTGATGCCTCACAGGAGATGGGAAACTCGTGGTAACTGAAAGGTCAGTCTGTGAGTCATGCTTTTGAAGAAGAAAGACAAGCCCACAGACAACGAGAAGAAAAAGAATGGTTAATTTTTTATCTTGCACTTCAAAAGAGCAAAGGAACATGGAACATGGACCAACCCGATATTCGTTCACATATAGAATCCAAGTTGGAACCTCAGTCTGATGGCAGACAGGACTGTATGGCCCTTAAATTAATTCAACCCCAGTGATTTAAAAATTCACATTGGAAACATATTGCATTTTAGTGGAGGTAGGTAGCCATATCACCATTTTCAAAATGGTGAAACAAAATCTTGTGGAGATTTAAGAAATTAAACAGCTTTAATAAATTATCCAAAAAAAAAAAAACATACAATGTACAACTAGGGTGGGGTCAGAATGCCTCTACAGAGAGTTTAGAAACAAACACAGGTGTGATTTCATAGATGTGAAACAGGAGAACACCAAAATCATACTAATACCAGTAGAGACTGTTAAGGCTATTCTTTTAAGATATGTTTCTATTGAACCAAAGGACTGCAGATACTTTAAATGCAATATGAAGGTAAGGAAACCATTTTGGTAACACTCTAGAAATATAAAGTTGGAAGGTTCAGTTTAGGCAACTGGACGTGAAGTTTTCTAGAAGACGTTTCACCTTTCATCCAAGAGGCTTCATCAGTTCTAACTGATGCAGGAGAAAACAGGGATAAATATACTGTAGGTGTGACAAACAATAGAGTAGGGGGGAGAAAAGTCTAGTAATATATCCTGTAATGGACTGGCTAAATGTCACATATATGTTAGACCTTTTGCTCCGCAGACCAACATAAATGCACAGCAGCCAGATTTTTAAGTATTAATCAAGAACGATTCATTTGTGAACAAACAATAGCTGGAATTGGCTTTTAAAATGTAAGTAAGTTAAGTAGATACATTTGACAACAGTCCAAGCAAATTTCTTCTGAAAAGGATCCTCTGTGGTTTAGAAGAACTTAAAGATGT
>JAUZNJ010058800.1:0-28376 GCA_034780135.1 Jordanella pulchra
GACGTGCTATGCAATGTCAACATAAATCACATTTTAAAAGTATGTGATGTGGAATAAGAATAATAATATAATAATATTATTGTGAATAATAATTACCACGGCAACCATAGCAAGTTGAATTTTTTACACCCAGGAGCAGCTCATTAACATCTCTAAAGCTGAAATAATACATCAACTTCTTCTGTAAGTGAGTTGAAAAGGAGGAACCAGGGATGCAGAGCAGGAGCAAGGTTAAGAGAGAGGGAGAAGACATTTAAACCATCTCTTCCATCTATCATCATTGGCAATGGGAGATCTTTAGGAAACAAGCTGGAAGAACTCCAAGCCCTACCAAGGAACCAACCAGAATATCAGCAGTGTGGCATTATGTGTTTTACTGAGACATGGCTGCAGAATCACATCTCAGACTCCTGCATTTCTCTGCCAGGCTTTCTGAACATATGAGCATACAGAGATTTAAAGAAGACTGGAAAACTCAAAGGAGGTGGGTTAGCAGTACTTGAACAATAGTGTCACCCGGGGCATGTTACTATGAAGATTCATCACTGCAGCCCAGATATTGAATCTGTTGGTAGTTGGTTTTCATTGTTTTGATGTTTTAGAGTCAAATTTATTTAACTTTGAAGCTCCACTGGATTGACTTTGCTTTTAAGCAACTGACTTCATGAATGAATAATCCACTCTACTCTATTGATGTGGAGTTGAAGCATCAAGCGTGAAAAATAGACCAGCCGTGGATTTTAAAGAATTGTCCAGCAGACTATGCTTTTGGGAGGCTTCAGGCACTCTCCACAATGTGCAGGGTGGAACACACTAATTGACTAGAGTGGCTGTGATCAATCGCAGCTGTGAGTCCTGGACACGATACGGATGCTCTGCAGCATCAATGCATTCGATGGAACCCCTAAGTATCATGAACCACCACATGACTATAGTGACAGAGCACAGAGTAGGGCATGGCAGGCCCTGTGAATGTTGGTGTAGCAGTGGATGGACACTTTACAACACTTTATAAACTGTCTGTATTTGAGACTTATTGGCAGAAATTTCCATTTTTAAAGTTACCAAAAACAATACCAAGAGAATCAGTGTTTATCTGCTCCACACACTGTACCTTGTCGACCTGTATGTGCTGTGTTTTGTTTACATTGCCCGATGGCAAAGGGTAAACAACAACCATGGTGAATGAAGCAAACTTACTAATGCTAATCTTCTATTGAGTTTTTGTGCCCCATGACATGAAGGAAACTAAAACATATATTTTTCTGCAATGTCTTTCTTATAGACCTTCTCTCATAAAAGGCCAAATTCATAGATGGCACAAGCATACTGTAAGTTGTCTTTGCCAATGGATTTTTCCACTTGTGCTGTTGATCTCTGCTCCTGCAGAATTACTGTTGGCCTCTTGGTTTTCTCTCTCATTAATGTTTTTTGCACAGTTTTACCTTGGTGACATCCTTGTAGTTAGTCTTTTACATTCTATTTGTTTACGGATGTCCTGTAACAAATATTTGAGGATGTTTAAAAGCAGTTGTTTGCACTAAGCTCTATTTAGTAGCTTGAGGAGCCAATTAGATATTAATGCCATACTGTTGATCTTTATCTTGAAAAAGAAAGTGCTAATTTTGTGGGCTTTTGGTTAAAACATGGAAAAAGTTTGGAATTATAAAGAGGAAGGAATGCTTTTGCGAGTGATTCTTAGCACCCAACAAGAAAATTTGATCATATTGGACAATGGTCACTGATTTAAGATCACTGAAAACAAGTGAATGGCACACACAGTCTCTTTAATGTTGGGGTATTTATAGGTCCTGGTTTTACATTTCTCTACTTCCAAACTGAAAAAAATGAACCATCATAGAGCAGAAATGCTGTTGACCCATGGCCATACAATCTGGATTAGTAATGACAAATCTGTCAAGGCTGTAAAATTATTACATGTTGCTAAGAAGTCCCAGTGTTTTCAGGGTTGGAGGAGGAATGAATTCAGAGGTGCAAAGACAGATGGATGGTCTTTATTGTCCCAGCATGGGAAGTATGTGGGACCTATTCGTGGCCTGCATATGTTCATGCTTCATAGAGAAAAGATAAGCCCAGAGCACATTTTATAAACACCCAGAAAGTCTTGCACTTGGGGGAAGGAACACTTGCTATGTTGGTGTTCACATAGACTGCAAAATTTTGTAAACAAGAAGGAGCTTTTAATGAAAAGCTTACAGTATGTGGGAGAAGATAAAGAGAGAAGAGTTAAAGTAAGAAAGAACACCTCAAAGTATCTATGCTGGTCACACTTCCCTTCAATTATTCATGGCTCTTCAGCTCAATGTACCGCCTGCAGTGATCAAAATAAAAAAAGGTGCAAGATCAGGAAGGAAGCTAGTATACAGCAAGTACAGCAAATTTTTGAGCTTTTCTTGTCATCTTCATGTTCTACTATTTTATTATAACCTTTACTAGTTATTATTTATTTATTTTATCCAAGTTAAAATCCACAGTACAGAATCCACATGCAGAAGCAGCGTCTTTTAATAAAGAAAAAATACTTATATTCTTAAGTCCATGTAAAGCATATTGAATTTTATCCAAACCTTTGATAGCACTAATCATTCACTGGATCACCAGATAGGGGGCCCTCTTCATAACTCCAGAGAAGAGATCTCCGGTACTCTAGAGTCCAGTGGCGGTGTGCAGGGTTATTGGTGGGCCAAGGATATCTCAGGTGGTCCACAGTCTACCATAATGAATTTGTTCCTGAAACAATGATTTGCAAATGGAATTTCTAAATGTAAAATATCTTACTCAGAAATCTTATAAGATTTGTATATTAGAGCTTATCCTAGAACCAAATGTGTATTCCTCTGTTTTTTCCTCATCCTTTGGTTCTTGGACGTTGGCTAAAACTGCTGGTGTGCGTTATCACCTGGTATGGTGTTTGGCTAATCATGGTTTACTCAAATAGCTTATTCTATTCAAATTCTTTCTTCATAAATGTTTAACAATGCTCATACTTTAAAAAGTCAATTAAACGTGTTCTATTTTTTCTTTCTCCCCATAGGGATCACAACCCCCAAATTTTAGCATTCTTATTAATCTTTTTGGTTCCTTCTTCTATTTTTTTCCTGCTATTTTTTATTTCTCTTTGGTTTTCCTTCCTTTATCTAATCTTTTCTGATATTCCTTTTTCAGTTTTTGATTGATTCTCTCAGATTGCGCATGTGTTGGAGAGTTATTCCTCCTTCCGCTTGGTGAACTGCAACCCTTTGTGCTAAGTACCTTCCACTGCAATGATGACCCGGTGTTGTGACAAGTCAGTTATTGCAGGGGACACTTGAGGGAGGGCAATCTAATGTTGGGGTGGGGGGTCCCTAGTCCCCTAGACCACTTTGATCTCCATGTAGCTCCAGCCCTGGTGACTTTTGATTCTACATAGTGTTCATCACTTGAACAATATGGCTTGCCACCTGCTGACCCAACTCTCGGATTTTACCTTGTTTTGCACTTTGCTTACTTTTTCTCTTTCTCCAATTATTTCCCATTTGTTTTATCACCACAAAGAGAAGACTGTGGAACATCTAGCAGATTTAATGGGGGTGTATTTTGTCTGGAATTCACTGAACTCACAAGATGTTTATAAAATCAGTCTTGAAGCCAAGACACTGGATGTTGTAGTACAGAGTGCAGCATATTGATAATAAGAAATTATTATATTGGATTTAAAAACACATTGGTTGAGAAACATATGTTGAGATTTTTTGGAAAATTGTACAAAGGCTCTGGAAACCTTGTTAGAGTGAAAGATGTCATAAACTCTGACCATTTACATAAATATTTTAAGGCTGCTGTCAGTAATGACACTATAGTCATCACTTGATTTTTGTTTTTTTGGGGTTTTTTTGCTTGATAGGTTCAAATTATATAAAGTCAACAGTCTGGCTGTTATGATCTGTTCGTGTTTCTGTGTTTTGAGTTTTCATTTTATATACATTTGTTCCCCAAGTTTCTGATTTATTTAGCGTTTTGATCTTATTACATTCTAACATAATGTTTTTCTTCCCTGTTTCTTACCCACCCACTTAATCTGTTTAACCCACTCACCTTTGGTGTTTTAGTAATGTTTACCCTGTGTTTTAGTGTTTTAATCTGTTTACCCTTGTTTTTGCCTCCCGTATCCGTGTCTGTTTTGCACTAATTTGTTTTTTGCAATTTTGTTATTTTCTTCTCATTAAATTCCTTCCATCACCATGGTAAAGTACCTGTAGCTGTCCTGGTCCCTCTCTCCTTTCTAATTCCAAGTTCTATCCAGGTAGCACTTACTATGGTGACCACTTTCACCATGGCTTAAGTGTCTTTACTAATTTCAGATGTTCAGTTTAAGCACCTGACTGGAAGGTTGACAACTTATAGTTACATCTGTTACCTGAATTTATTTAGTGTTCTGCTTGGAAACTCTGCTACCATAAACTGCTGTACCATCCCTAACTCAGATGTGTACTCCGGAGATGAATGCTCAAAATGAGCAGCTCTTCTGTTCAGGCTTTCACCTGCTGAACCTGTTTCTTTATTTCCGGACTAATTAGAAAGTTGTGACTGAGCTACAATCTCTCTTAACAGGAAGTTGGTCCAGCCTGGTGAATTAGTTCACTGTTTCCAGTGACCGAGTAATTTGTATATGTTGTTAGTTTTCATCATCAAAGTTCGAGAAAGTGAGTTGCAGGGTCGACTGTGAGACGGCTTGTGATTCCCACCTGGGAATCCTTCAATATTTTAGGACTTCCCTACTCTGCTGCTATGAGAGTACCAGAATTTGAATCCTATTTATGTGCTGTGGGCAGGTGGGGGAATACTTTATGGATACTTTATGGATGTTTGTAAATCTGGGATTTTAGCGAGTCATGAACTCTTTTTTTTTCTTTTTTTTTTACTGGTTAGAACTTTAGGAATCAAGGGTCTGAGAAATAAAGGAAATGATAACAGGAGGAAAAGTATTTAAATGTCCCCCTTTGTCCTTTATAACACTTTTTTATTGCTATTCCCAAACAGTATCAAAACCACAATATCTTAGTAGAAAGTTGCTCTGTTTGTCCTCTATCCTCAGAGGTCCTCTCATTATCATTGAGTCAGTAGCATTTAACTTTAACTTGAACATCTTGCAAATACTTCAGGACTGTTTAGTGCTCTAAATCAGTGAATAAACTTCCAGTCTTTCAGTCTTTCCTCTGTTATTTATGCAGATGAATGATATTATTTTAGACCCTGCTGAGGACTCGAAAAATGTAATTTTCCAAACACAGCATGCAGAATGTTCTGGCATTTTTGTTCAGCTAAACTAGAATTCTTCCTCTTAAAGGATTCTGTTTGGAAACAATCAAAAAACCCAAAGTTTTAAGGAATTCAAGCTGTTAGCATTTGTTGTTGAACCCAGTAAGCATTTGAAAGTAATTCTAGGTGCCTTAATTGTTTGGGGAAATTATTATTAGAACGCGATAGGACAGATTGGGAGGTTATTTGCTCCAAATGCAGATCAGAGATTGGTCTAACTTTATGATGCAGGGTGGACTTAAATGCATAACACTTGATCAGCATTTTATTGGAGCATAATAAGGTCCGTCATGCATGAATCACAGCAGGTATAGTGCTCAGTTATAGCTCCTAAACCATCGTTGAGTGGGTGGTGCCATATAGTCTTTTGGTTCAACATCAATCATTCTGCATCAGTATGTGCAGCATTAAATATGTAAATGTATAGAAATACCCAGTGCAAAACTAACCAACCTAGAAACTAAAATAAACAGTAATTATTTTTTTAGATAGAAAGAACTAAAAAATTGTGATGTGAAGAACTAAAGGTGCATTTACATGTTATCCCGATGTACAGGAGCACAGCAGGATTGATGTAATACAAAGCGATGCAAAAGACAGATATCTAGCGGATTTTGGCGATTCCAACTGTGGAATCGATGTTACACCTCTGCTGGATGCAAAACGGCAGTTGCTGGGGATGGAAAATCTGATATTTGGTGTCTTTTTGTGTTGTGACAACCAGTCAGAGACTAGATGTGGCTCTTACATGGATAAAGGAGCACAGCAGAGACCATAATGTTGACACTGGATGAACTAAAGAATGCTCTTAAGAGGTTTGTGGTTTTTTAAAAAAGCACATTATTTTAGCCATGAACATATCTGTTAAAGCAGCACTCAATAAATTTTTTTCCTTAATAAATCCTCTTCTAAATCATTGTGATAGTAATCCATGTGTTTATGAGATGATGGAGATGCCCGCATCTCCCCTGACTCTGGACTTGTAACTTTCTGTGCCTCCAAACTTGGTAGCAGTCCCTGTTCTCATTCTTGCTGTATGACGAACAGCTTCATGTCAGCCCAATATAAAGCTGTTGGCTTCAGTAACCACATGCCTCATTGTGCTACCCCCAGGTGATTATGAATTAGTTTCATTACATAAATAAATGTTTAACCTCTTATTCTGACTTGATAAAATTGTCTGTGAAGTGCCTTGTGATGACATGTGTTGTAAACTAGTGGTATTCAAATAAATTAAAGTCAACTGAATATTCACCATTGCCCAGGGCTTTAGAGGTCAAAAATGAAAATCACACACTTATAACATCAGCTGCTTTTTCATTGCCTAAGAACGGAGGGCTTAAAAAAATTAAGGGTTTGTAGTTTTTGGTTATCAAAGTCTAAAATTCTAAAACTAAAATAGGTCAAAACAATTTTTTTTTTCAGTGGTCTATTAAGTTTCTATGTTAAATATCAAATTTTATATTTCGAAATAATTCAGGAAAGGATTATTGAAAAAGTGAACTAAACATGACCGTTTTTTGTTCCTAACAGGATGGAATGGGCAACCTGAGAATAACAGAAAAGGGACTAAAACTAGAGGGAGACTCCGAGTTCCTCCAACCCCTCTATGCCAAAGAAATCCGGTCCAGTGCAGTAAGTAACTTACATGTTTAGACATAAAAGTCTGTCAGAGATTACATTGTCAACTGTCATAGTGATATTAATGTTGTTCATCCTTTATAAAGTTGACCTTAATTCACTACATCCCAGAAAAAAAGATGCATAACAAGTCGGATATTCATTATATGACGGTAACTTGGTGTCGCTGTTTTCATACAACGTTCTCTTGGTGGTTTTTACTTAGTTTTTAAGGGATCTCCTAAAGGTTGGATATTCTCTCTAGGTTTTGAATCATTACTTTTTCATTTGGTTGCTAGTTCATTGTTTCATGATCTGTATGTGCTGCATGTATTTCTACAAAAAAAAAATTTATGTTCAGACTTTCTTTACTGAACTCAGATTTGCTTATTATTTAAATGTACAGATTTTTCAACCACTAAAAAGACCCGGTCACCCCCACCCTATAAGCTTAATGCTCACACCTGCCATGCAATGCTTAAAAGTATGTGCCTGTGTTAATTCTTAGTCATCCAGGTCATGGCAACCACACAGGCTTAAATCAGAGGCAACTGGACTTTTGCTCAATTAATTCTGTCAATTCAAAGACTCCTGGATAGGTTTCGAAACATCTTCAGAAAAACTGAACAAATGTCCAGTTGCCTCTGATTTAAGCCTGTTTTGTGGCTTAAGAGGATAGATAAATAACAAGGTTTGGAGATTCAAAATGAATATTTTAGATTTCTTTTTTTAATTTGTTAAATTTAAAAATGCATTCCAAAATAAGCAGGAAGCTAGAGTAAAGAGTATGAAGCTTTGGCAATGCTTGCATGTTTGGAGGGGTTAGTTTAAAGAAAGTTGCCTTCAGAATAAGCTGAAGGCAATTTGGGCTCAACTGGGCAACATCAACTTATGCCCCTTTTCCAATTGGATCTACTCTGCTCCACCCACTTTACAAGCTTTTCCATTACTGTTTTTGTATTACCATTACCAGCTTTTTTTGTACCTTCTATGGAAGAGGTACGGTCAGAGTTGAGTAGGGACAAAAATAGCGTTGGTCCCAAAATTAAAAGTACCCTCATAATTTTAAGTAATTAAAATGTTTGCAAAATGAATGGTTGAAGTAAAGCAATGCTATGGAATCAGTGGAAAAGAAGCAATAGAGAGCATTGCAATATTCAAGACTAGAGCTGATAAAAGCACAAATGATTTCCAGGTCCGGGTAGTTCAAAAAAACAAAAAGCTTTGGCCAAGAATGCAGCTAAAATAAGCTGGTCATGACCATGATTTACCACAATTTCCATGCAATTTGCTTATTGCCATAAAGTTGGAGTTAAAGATCCCATTATTCACCTGCCTCAAGAAACTCACTGTTTTTTAGACAAGGCATACAGCACTGTGAAGATCATGTTCTTTGATTTCTCCAGTGCATTTCACATGATTCAGCTTCATTTGATTTGTCAGAAACTCCAGAAGACTCAGGTGGAAGCATCAACAATTGCATGGATCAAAGACTACCTGACAAACAGACCATAGTTTCTGTGACTGATGGATCAACTGTCTAATCAAGACTGCATTCTGCAGTTGCTGGCTGCATCAAAGATGGACAAGAAACCAGGGATACAGAGTACAGAGTACAGATACCAGAGTACAGGGATCACTTTGTGGTATGGTGTAGAAACAATCATCTGTGAACAAAACAAAAAACATAATTGTAGATTTCAGAAGAAACAGGATCAAGTGGTGTCCCTTTAATACCATAGGAGATGAAGTGGAGGTGGTGGAGGAATATGAATATCCAGGTCTTCAACTGGACAACAAACCCGAGAAGGGACCCAACCTTCAAGTCATCTAAGAGAAAGGACAAAGCAGACTGTGCTTCTTAAGGAAGCTTAGGTTCTTCGAATTTACAGCAAGGTGCTTCATGCGTGACAAGTGTGATGAATAAAAAAAAGAAATGAGAAAATGAGGAGGAGGGGTGCTTTGATACACCACTGTACCTACATTACTTTCCTCTTTCTGCTTTTTATGTGGGTTTCTTTAGCTCTATGATCATTAACAAGAGCTAAATTCAAACAATATGCATGTCCGGTGTGAGCATCTGTTTACTCTGACTATACAACTGGCTAAACATCACATTGGCATGTAAAACACAGGTTTGTTACACATTGAATATATTGGCTAACAATTATTGGATTAAAAACAGTCCATTGCATGAATACCACACACACAGACACTGCTTTTTTAAAACAACCTAAACAAAGCTGGACTATGACCCAAGTCGATAACGCCACTGCTCTTGGTGTTCAGAACTTCATTAACTGGTATTAATAAATGTAGAAAGTATGGTGTTTGTTGTGTAAAAAGACCTTCTCCTATAACTCTCATTGAGTCAGGAAAATGCATTCTACTATGAAAACAACTGGGAGGAATATCTGATTATTCTATGATGGATGCAAACAATATTAAATATGCCCTTTAATGATTTTAATATAAAGCGTGTGAATTTAAGGATTTTTTCCAATAACATGAGGTTTGGGATATAAGAACAGAGTGATGTTTTCCTTTGTAAATGACAAATGAAATTCCTCTGTAGTTTAATAACAAGATAAGACTCAGGATGTTCTTGCGTCCTCACACCAAGTTCATTTCAAGCTGTCCGTTTAAAATCCAACCTTCTGAGATCAAGGCATGATCACCTCACAGCATTCTCTGATCAATACAACACTGTCCTCAGGTACCCCAGCCTCTACAGTACAACATATAAATGTTTTTTTTTATGTTGTTGTAGGGTCTTTCTTTCAGTTCTCCTTCCTGCTGAAAAGCTACAAGAGGAGCATGCGATCCCTCTGATGTCACAGATTTGGAAGAGATGGGGGCAGATATAGAGAGGTGCAATGTCCCTCCGTCTCTTCTGTAATAATCTCTGTTAAGGGAGTGGACGAAGGGATTGATAATGCAGGAGAGGCATGGTTTATCTCTGTTGTCTAGGAGCTAACGTGAGCTGAGAGAGAGAATGAATGATGGAGACAGGAGAGCAGAGGGGGAATCAGGTGGAGTAAAGAAACAATGGAGAAGAAGAAGTGGTGATAGAGATAGTAGCAGGGAGACAGATGGTGGACGACTGAATTAGAAATAGAGAGATGGGGAACGGGCAACTCTTATAGGACAGAGCAACTAAATCATTTATAACATCTTTACAGCAAAATTGAAATTAAGTCCAGAGTTCTTCAGGAAGCAGATACAGATAACATGGATAATCTTCCTCGTGCACAATCTGGCACCCTGTTCAGGTGGATTGATTTGGCTCAGGCCAACATGTGAGCATATCTATCAACATGTGATAAATACAGAACATTAGCTGGCAGGTACATTAGAGATGGCTGGAAACGGCTTTAGTCCCCCTCATAAAATATACATATTTATTGCTGCCAGAAGAGTATTGGAAGTGGAGATGATGTCTGCTCCTATTAAAGTGAGAAGGGAGATGAATATAAAATCAGACTAAGAATAGAAAAATAAAAAGGGGTGAAGGAAGTCAAAGCAGCTGAGACAAGTGGAGTTATATGGCATTATCCAACTTAAGCATGTTCTAAAAGGTAAAAAGGTCAAGAAAGGATTTTGTGAAAAAAGAATAAAAATGAGAATTTTTAACATATTTTTGGACTCTAGGAATTCTTTTTTTTATTTTTTTATTGACAACCATATTTTATCAAAATATTTTATTTCTTTATTGCCCCAAATTTCCAAAATAATATAAAAAATATTTCTTAAAAAATATTTGAAAGATGTAAAGTGAGAACTTATATTAAAAAATCCATGCGTTTCTGTTCCAGTGGTTAAGCTGTGGCCTTAATGGTGAACTTAAATCATGTACTTCAATGTCGTAGTTGATGAATATCTTAAAATGTAATTTAATAAATGCTTATGTTGACAACTGTAATTGAAGAACATAAGATTATTAAATAATTGTGATATTTACTACTGTTTTCAATGATATTCTTGTTTTTTCTTGGTTGCTTAGAGAAAGGCCTATTCCTTTTTCAGATGCTGATTGTAAAAGCTTTACAAACAAATTGTACATGATTGAAATATATTTTTTCTTTTATTTGAAACAAAATTCATTCATCCATTAATTCTAAAGGGAGATTTAGGTTTCCATTATTCAGAATGAAAATTATAATACAAAATTAAAACCAGTATTTAGTTTTAAATGAGACTTTTGCCAACATTTACTAACTAAAACAAATTCCATTTGACTTTTTATGGTTTTAATATCTATTATCTGTCATAAGAGATGTATTTGAACACAGCATATCACCACAACAGGATGGGGAAACGTCTCTGTTGTTGCTGAAACTGTAATGTAGCCAAATAGCAAACTTTAGTGTTGATGGATAGACTTGGTACTCAGCTTTGTTTTTGTGCCGCTTTTAAATGTGTATCTCCCCCAGATGCAAAAACATAACACCCTTTCCAGACCAAAAAATGCCATTCCCTAGTTACGTCTGGACGTCTACCCAAGGACATGATGACTCTTTATGGTTTTATTTCTAAATTAGGTGAATTTATGCCGGAATTTTTAACATGGTGGTTATAAATTCGTGTGGCTATGATGAAGAAAGCTTGTACCATTATCTACCATTTGAGTCAGAAAGTGAATTCAATTTCAACAGCTACCATTTAACCCTAAGAGGGCACTAACATCCTGTTAAGACAA
This sequence comes from Jordanella pulchra, assembly GCA_034780135.1. Classification (NCBI taxonomy): domain Eukaryota; kingdom Metazoa; phylum Chordata; class Actinopteri; order Cyprinodontiformes; family Cyprinodontidae; genus Jordanella; species Jordanella pulchra. Next base: position 11,639 of record JAUZNJ010058800.1, read on the forward strand.
ATATTGCAAAAATATTTAATAATTAATTGCACAGCAATATTAAAATACCATACTACAAGCCCAGTTTATCTTTTGAAAAGTGAATATGGGTGGAGTTGCATATTAATGTTGTAAAGACAAAGCTGGATCACAACACTTTAGTCCTGGACATAAATGTTTTGCATATGTTCAGGTTTGAGACAACAAATAAATGTAGCCCTAAATATGACAAAACTTTATAGTGCACCATATTGTGAATGGGCTGCACTACCTGAGCCACTTGTGTGGGTTTTAGAGCCCATCTTGTGTTACCATGAGTGTGAAAGCACCACCAACATTCAAAAGTGACCAAAAATCAGCCAGAAAGCATAGGTTCTTAGAAGTGGTCTTTGGTCCCCACCAACAGAACCATTCCTTTTATTAACCATTTCGTTTATCTTCCTAATTGCCAATAATTTCCACCTGTTGTGCATTCCATTTGCACAACAGCATTTGAAATTGATTGTCAATCAGTGTTGCTTCTATTATAGTCAAATATAAGTGATGTAATAAGACTGACTACCCTCTGACGAGACACACAGATTGTGAAGCTTCGTAAATAGCAACCAAATCCCCCTGGAGAAGAATCTGGGCTTGCTGGACTGAGTCCGACTGCTCTTTCCTATGATCCAGAAGGAGCTGGATGTAGTGACCCTCTTTACCGCAATTCAAACCCAGTTGAATGCAGTGCTTGTGAACCTGCTTGCCAAAGCAGATAAGAGAGAGTTATCCAGCTTCAGTCAACATGCGGCTACTATCTAAGGAACCAACAGCCTAATTGCTGTTTGCCATGAAGTTGAACTGTGTGGCTGCGGCCTGCCTGACGCCGCCACCTGCCTAAAAACTGCTTCCGCCTGGGTGAGCTGCAACTACACGCTAACTCCTATAGCTAAAATGGAGATTAAGGAAATTAATTCCTGCAAAGTTGCTTCTTGTTATTGCGTTGGATTAATAAAAATCTCTTCGAGAGTTGCCCGAGGATGAACTGACTGGACCAAGGACTGGGCTTTGGAACCGGAAAGAACCGAGCCAAACCAAACTGAAGGGCCCCTTCCATTCCAGCGGGCCATCTGCTTTGGTGAATAGAGTAGATATTTTGCATGTGTTTCTGTTTGTTTTATCTGAAAAAAGCTCTATGTTTTAACTTTGATCGGTTTAAGAAGGTTTTGGACTGAGTGCTAATGTTGCTTCTAAGCCGATAGCCATTGTCTAAATTACAAAATTGGTAAAAGGTAACTAGATCTTAACAGCCTAATTTAGGAGCCTCGCCATGAGTAAAAGACTAAGAACCCTAGTGATCAAGCAGATTGCAGTTAAATCATTTAACTAATACTCATTAATTGATTTTACTCTTGATTATACATGATCTGTTAATTAAGCTACAACTTCCAGTTCTAGTTATTTAATATGTTCGTCATCTTCTGGTAAAGTATCACAACAGTTCCTAGGTGGACAGTTTAATTTCACAGAAGTTTGATTTGATTGTAGTTATATTGTGTTGTTTACATGTTCCATTTATTTTTTTTCTCTTTTTCTCTGCTTTCATCATGGAGCTGTCCTGCAGGTTCTTATTTGTCTTTAGCAAAGGGAGAAGGATCAGGAACATCCACAAACAAAAATACTGCATTTAGACACGATATACAGATTGTTTGTCGCCTGGAGTGGATATATTAAAAATATCTGCAGGCATGCACTTAGAAATGAGATTTAGCACAAAAAAGTAAGCTGGCAATGTTCCCAGTGTGTATTCTTCTCTTAGAGATGGAAAATATTATAATACAAGTCACAAAAATAAAACGATCTCTCCTTCTCCTCGATGAGCACAGCCGTGGGTAATGAGAGCTAACGAATGAGCAATGAGCTGTCAGCACCATAAGGTACGCACACTAAAGTTGAGAACTTAGAAAAATATAGTAAACCTTTTTTATGTAGAGCCACACTGAAAATATTGAAAAAGTTGCAAGTTTTTTTCCTTAGTCTGTCTGCACTAAACCACCAAACAGTTTTTTTTATTTCCTTGCTATAAGAAAAAACTCATAAACTTGAGGTTTACATTTTTCATTGTGAAAATGAAAATCAAAATGATTTAAACTTCATACAATTTGAACTTTTTTGGGTTTTTACTTTTATACATTATAGATTTGAAATTATCTTTTACAATCATAAATCAGGTACATAATTTGAGTTTATTGTAGATTGCCTGTATTTCACATGTAGTAGAATTACTTGATATCATTTGAAAATGTTCTGTTAATTTCTTTTAGAAATATTTATTAAAATACAAATACAGCTCTGTCACTTACAGGCTGGTTAGATTGTTCAGTTTTTGACAAAAACTCTGCTTTTATACAAAGTGCACATGTATTCAGTGGATTTTATTTAACTAAATAGGCTTTGAATTACTCTACTTTTTAAGTTACACCCTTACAATTGCAAAAAGTTTATTGTTCTGCTTTTGTTAGAAAAACTATTGTTTTCTGAAAATGTTGCTACAGGAGCCTAATAAAAATTGTGTTTTCTAAACATCTGCATCAAGTTTAGAACATTAGTATCCTGGCAAAACAATGCCAGAGCTTAAAGTTATGCTGCTATATTTGTTCTAAAGCCGGATCTGATCTGTGCCTCACACCCCCTGTAGCAGAATAACTCCTGTAATTAAATTCTAGGTCCAACTAATCTCACTGGTTATGAAATCTCAAGGTCTATACTGAAATATTTCTCCAGTAGCATGCAACAAAGCTTGTGACATGGTGTTGAAACAACCATCTCATTTTGAACACAAGGAAGAAAATTTCACGAGAAACGGGAACATGTCAAACACCTGTTCCATTGTGGGGGAAGAAGTGGAGGTGGTGGAAGAGAATAAATACTTCTGTGGTCACCTGAACAACAGCTGGACTAGAGACACTCTGAAGCTGTCATAGCAGACAGAGCAGACTACATTTCCTGGGGAATCTTAGATTATTCAGTGTTCACAAAAATATGTTGCATATCCTCTAAAAGTCTGTTCTATAGAGAATGTGGTTTTTTTCTGGCATTATCTGCCGGGGTAGCAGCATCAGAGCCAATGATTTAAAATAGCTCTTTAAGCTGATTTGAAAATAGGCTGGTTCTGTTCTGGGTTCTCCTCTATAACTTCTGTTATACAAAAGCTGATGTCTTATAAAATCAAGATCATTACAGAAAACTGTGAACATCTGTTTCATCAGGCTCCCATGGACCAACAGAGTGTCTTCACTCACAGGGTTCCTGGAGGTTATGTTATTTGTCATCTTTTAATGTTAGAACAACACTTTCCAAATAAATAAATCACTAAAAGCTTAGAGCTGAAATGGCCTCCAATGAGCTTATAGAGTGAATTATCTCTATCTGTATATGAGACTTTTGTGTGAAGCTTCCTCCAGTTCCACTGCTGTTCATTGTGCTCTACTCTGTGCTCCACTCATTGTTCCTGAGGTAACATCCTGTTTATATATAAAACATTAGGCATATTTACTGTTGAAACTTCAATAAGTGTAATGCTATCAGTAATACAGACACCGAGAGACAAAGCCAATCCCTTGCCGGGCTGTGAGCGGAGCTCAGTGGTCAGGCTGTTATCTCTAATTAGGAAGTTGACTGAGGCATGAAGATTAACCAGGAAGAGTCCAACGTGGTCAGCATTCAAGATCACTCAAAGTACCCTGGGAAAACAGAACTTATCAAAAGCAGAGGGAGGATGAAGTTTGGGCTGGATTTGACTCTGCAGTTGCACTTTTGTAAATGTACTTGCTTCTTTCTGTAGATACGTTTGTACTTTAATGATCTTACAGCTTAAAGACTGAAGCGCCAACCTCAGGAAACCCAGAATGCAATTAAATGACCCAAGAGAAGGTATCATGCAGGGCTCAGAGAGGCCTGTTCTCATCGGATCAGAACAACACAGAAAAGGAAATCCAAAAAAGCTTCGACATGTCTGTTTTCCAGGTTTCCCTGGAACATCCTCAGGTGTTTTTTATGAACTGTTCTACTGGCTTTCTGAAGCATTTTCAAAGTTTGTCTTTTTGAACTGTTCACACTAATGTTTAGGGTCATTATTGATAAAAATTTTCAGTCACCTTAGCTTAATACTTCATGGTGAGGAGTTAGAACTTTTTTCTACACTAACCACTGAATAACTTTGATCCGCTGGCACGTACAACTTCATAATGACATTCATGGAAGGTTGTGGATGGACCTTTCATGGTTGAATGTATAGAGGGCTGAACATGAGTCTTGTTTCCATTGTTTCCAAGTTTTGAGGTAGAGCTGTAATCTATAAAGGAAATTGGTTGCTTTTGTGTGTGTATATGGTTTTCTAAGGACTTTTTTTTTTTGCACACTCCATTTTTGGTTGTTTGGGATACATACATTTTTATATGGATCTTTCACAATGTTTTATAAATAAAACACAAGGAATGCACAGACAGCTTGTACGAAGTAAACACAGCAACATGAGCAACATGTCGATTACCGAAGGAGGTGAAATTACAACATTATTGTTAGAAAAAGAAAACATGCCTCGTATGTACAGACTGAGACATGAAACCTTTGTTTTGAAAGTTTTTCCCTATGTGCCTCAGTATAAAACAATTAAAGTTTATGGGCTCCAATTTTGCCTAACCTGTTTGGATGCACAACCATAAATAATGAATCACCTTTGTGGGTACTCCTATTCTTGTCTCCAAGTGGCAGGTTTCTAAGTGAGGTGGTGTGGCTGAACCCGATGCTACAGCAGGTGTAACACTGCTTCAGAAAGATGTGACTACTTGAATAAAAAAGCACAGAAAGCAATCAATAGGGAAAAAAGAACTAATCAATGATGTAGACTTAATTAATGATCATAAACTTAGCTAAATTGAATTTTCGCACAGTATTAGGTTTTAATGTACCTTATTTACATTCTCATTATTATTTTAATGTTTATTTGATATGATATTAATTTTATGACTTAATCTATTTAATATTAATGTGAACTCACCAGTCAGCATTTTACTGCAATCCCCTGCTTGTATAAAGCAGTTGGATCTGGCATTACGACCATAATTAGGAACAACATTCAGAAACACTGGAATTGGTTGATTGTCCTCTGTTGGCACAACCTGTGAAGGACAATGAAGAGCTTTAAGATGTACATTTGGTTGGGGGATGAAGTTGCGAACAGAGATCAGTGTGTGTTTCTCTCTCCTTAGCTCAGCTACGTACTGCATTCCAAAAACCAGACAAGAGGTTTCTAATACTTAATCATCTAACATGCAACCTCCTTCTAGGTTTACAGGGTTCTTTTTATTGTACTTTAATCGGTTTTGAGTGTGTATTTATGTAGATATGAGACTTTTTTCAAACACTCTGGGTCCTGGAACTTTTTTTCCCTCGGAGGAGATGATAGAATTTTTTGTATCTTTATATTGATTGATATAATGATCATGAGAAAGTATGTGCTACTGGGCCTTACTGTTTAGGTGTGTTACAGTAATCCTAAAACAATCTTAAACTTCCTGGGAGTCCTCCTCACTAATCTTAACTTTTTCACCCGAAGAGCTCTCTTAAGGCCTTTTGTGATTTATGAATAACTTTCATCTTACCAAAGGAAAGTTTTAGGAATTTTACAGAAATTGCCTCTGCAAAAGCTGCTTTGTAGGTTATATTAGATACTTCATGGCCAATCTGTGATTATTTAAAAGAACATTTTAACTGATACTACAGAAGTCATTTTATTTAAGTTAAAGATCTACACTTTTATTTTAAAGGGAAGTGATTCTCCCCTTGAAATAGGGCTATGATTCTAACATTAACTTCAAGTTTTACTGCAGCAATAACATTAGCGAGTACAATGTTATGTTCCTGGCTGGGGAATGGGGTTGTAGCCACAGAAAATTAAGGAATCTCCCTTTTAAATATCAGACCAGTTCTGCAGCTGTTTCTCTTTAATTTTGGTCAAATTTATCCATCTGAAAAGTCAAAGAATGGCAACTCAGCCTTGTTTTTTTCATCGCATAAATCTTCTTTTCAGTCTTTATCAAGTACACTGAATTCTGAGGGGTTTGTCTTGGATCACTTCCACCAGGTCAATTTGATATCTTTGAATGGACATGCTGGTGGGATATGCTGAGTAACCCTCCCGACTGTTTTCATTAACTGACTTTGAGCAAGTTCAAAGAAAGTAAACCTTATACTGTATACCATCAACAAATTTTTGTATTTAGTTTTGAGACTGACAGAAAAACAGAAATGGTTTTACAAGAAAATGGTGAAAAACAGAACCCACAACAGAAGCATTTGATAGAGTTGATCACACGCCTAGAACAGACTTACCGCTTGCAGTTTTTCATACCATACTGTAAACTGGTTTCATAATTACCTGTCTGGGTGGACTCAGTGTGTTTAGGCTGATAGCCTCAACTCCAAACCACCACCCACTAACAAAGGAGTACCTCACGAGCAGTTGTAGACTGTTACTTTTCATCCTCTGCATCAACAACCTCAATCAAAATATTTCAAATACTTTTACACATTTCTTTGTTGAGGACACAATAGTCTTTAGCTCAACCTCACTCACCATTATACAGCTACAATTAGCTTTTGACACTTTCCATATAAACTTCAATACCTATAACTTCAACTCAGATAAAGCCAAATTCATTCAGTTTTCAAACTCCAAACCAAGCTACCAAAATCTGCCACGAATATTTACGTTACAGGGTTCAAATATAGAATAACTCACTCAGTCAAATATGTTGGAATCTAGATCGACTATACACTCTTGTTTACTTTTCACGTTCAATGGCTGGTAAAAGGACTCCAGGTAAAATTAGTTGGGTTTTTTTAAACTAGACTTGTGATTCTTTTAAGGCTATAAAGAGGCTTTTCAAAGCCATATTAATGTCAGTACTGGAATATAATATCTGTGAGGTCTAGATTCGGCTTAGCACAGAACTCTGAGGTTCATCTGACTCATCTTTGTGCTCTTTATGACCGTATTGTTTGGTCCTCCCTGTAGTCTGAAGATTTAAGACTCATAAATGTATATCTTTCACAGACAGATTTAGAATTTAATGAGCTGGACTTTGTGAACCTTATAAAATTATCTTAATTAAAAGGAATGAAGAAACATTTGTATGTAACTTCTTCTCTAAAATGTTTTAATTATAGTCTGAAATTTTCATGCTGCTATTTTTGGAATTGTTTTTTGCTCTGCAATTTTGGCGATTGTAAATATTCGTTTATATGTGTTTATTGATAGGTGAGTGAAACTGACATGTAATTAAACTCCTGCTTCTCTTGACCAGGATGCTCTTGTAAAGAGAAGTTTAATCTCAATGAGTCTAGTTAAATAAAGTTTAAATAAAAAAAATTAATAAAATTGTCTTTCTGTCTGTGTATCTATATCATACTTGTAATTCCACTGATTAGAAATAAATAGTTCATTCAAGGCTGCTTGCAACTGTGACTATCAGTTTGGAAGTAGCCCTGTTTAAAAAGGTGGGTCCAAACCACCTTTGTAGTTGTTATTCTTTGTACACACAATCATTGTAGATTACCCCAGCATGCGCATTTATTGAATATACTTTTTTTTGTTTGTTTGTTTTTGAACAAACAATTCTGTATTCCCCTACGAGTAGAAAACTTTGTAAGGAACCGACCCAACAGTTAGGTCTTCCATATCATAAAGAATGGAGCTTCTCATCAACTACTGTTTTTTGGCTGCTCAGGGTTGCTAAAACCAGCCAGGCTGAATGTTTAAATTTAAATGAGTAACACAGTGAATCTCTCTGCAGGGCCGCTCGCTGTTCCTACAGTCGTCCAGAAATGTCTCGGTCAATATCGTGAACAGCAACAACCAGCTGCTCACGCAGCTCATCACAGGTAAGACTCAGCAGGAACTACACCCATTACTTTCATGGAGCTCATTGATGTTTCTTTTATGTGATGCATGTTGCTTCACAGGCGTCAGTCTTGATAATATCTATATCAGCAACACAAAACCTGATCTATCCATCTCCCCTCAGCATCTTAAACAGTAATAACTGAATTATTTACCTTCAAAACACATGATGTGAGGGATAGCTGATATTAAGATTTTCTTGCAAAGGCACCTTTATTGCGATTCTTCTATAAAGAAAAAAATTGATTTTCCTAAATGTTTTCTGGATTTCTCTATTTTACTTGGTATCATAATGGCTGTGTTAGGCATCTTTTGTTTTTCATCATAGTAGTCCAAATAAAATGGTATGGTGCACTGCACAACATATGATACAAATAAAACTACTGAACTTTTTTTTATTTTCACTTTTTCATATTGCATTTTTATATTAGGTTTAAAATGTTCTCAATAAGGTGTTAGGTTTGTATTAAAGGGGACAGTGATACCAATGCATCCTCTCTTTTATCGAGTGGTCTGGTGGAACTTTACTTTTTTGTTGTTTGTTTTTCTTCTTTTTAGTCATTTGGGTCAGTAATACCCCATTTTTGGCCCTTGGTAGGATTTTGAGTGGCTCCTTACCATATTCCAAAACTTCAGTTCAATTCAGTTTATTCATATAGTGCCAATTCACAAGACGTCATCTCAAGGTACTTAACAGAGGCAATACAGTCAGATTGGTAAAAGTTTCTATCAAGCAAAAAGGTAACTGTTAAGTAGCTCCACACGTGGCCCCGTCCAGGTAAAATACAGAAAGGCAGACAAGCTCTGAGACAGTTTTTATGTCAAAGGATGAAAGAGACCACATACAGTTTATCACAGTAAGAGAAACAAGCCTACACTGAAAAATAGGCCCAACTCCAACAACTAAAATCTAAGGCGTTAATGCCAGCTGATATTTCAATCCAGGCTGGACTCACAGTCAAACAGGAGCAGACCAGATGAAGCTACTATGACAAGAAACAACAGAGAGACCACAAGTTATGGGTGGAACTACAAATACTGCAGAATAGGAGAATAAAGATAAAATGAAGCAGAATGATGAAAATTGGTCCTTATGCACTCCAGCAGTCTAAGCCTATAGCAGCATAAATGTACAAAATAGCTCAGGATAACCTACCTTTTTTGGATGATGTATTAAAAAGGAAAAGCCAAGGAGAAGTGTGTAATGAGCTAAAACAGAGGACCCATTAGATCTTAAGCCTATTACATTAAGCGTTCATTATCTACTTCTAGGAATGAACAAATAATATCACGCATGCTCTCTTTGAGCTTCAGGGAACTCAGAGCAGAGACGGGCGGAAGGAACAGTGGAGGCTGTAGGCTTTGCTCTGCGCAGGCGGTCTGTAGCGGAGAGAGGTGGAGCTGGGCGGTGACGGAGGATGTGGGATTTTGGTGTCACCCATCGGATCAGTCTGCTCAGTCTAGCTGCTCGTACCTCTCTACTCCCCCAGCGACTAAGAGAATATCACTCTGTTTTTAACTATGAGCTTGATCAAAAAGGAAGGTTCTAAGTCAAGATTTAAAAGTAAAAAAATGTCTGTCTCATAGACTAAAACTGGATGTTGCCGCAAAGTTAAATTACAAGTTAATGTCTGTGCTTTAAGTGCAGATAGACACCACATTTTTAAATTAATTACTGAACAGAACTTAATAGAACAATAGACATTCTACTTTGACCCATGATTCAGAGGAAGGCCTGACCCTAAAGTATAGAGAGTGTAATATGTTAAAAAGAACTTAAAAATATTGAATCCATCTAATACATTCTACAAAAATCAACAAATAAGAATTTTGAAATACCATCTTAAAAGATCTTAAAAACAATGTTAAGAAAAACAGCATTGCTATAATATTACCAACAGTTGACTGCAATACACTGATGAAAACTAATGACTGTACTCACTGCACAGATAACACCCTATACCTGTACTGCTGTTGAAATCTACCAGGCTCCTGAGAATAACCATTTTTTGCAGAATGTTTGTTACAGTCAGTCTGCATGTGTAGGCGCTGGATGTTTTATGTCAGCCATCTTGACATATTGAATAAAACTGACATAGAATATAGTTCTTATGTTTCCAGCCAGTTGTGGAAGACAAGAGTTAGATTTTGGCTCCTTCTAAATACATAAAGTTGTGGCTCTTAGTTCGTGTTCCAAGCTCTTATCCTATCAGCTTTTATGGGGTCAACAGTAAGGACACTATTCAGAGTAGAAAAGGAGCTCTAGACAGATGTGCTGATTCCTGACAGCCTTCACCCTTATGGAAATCATTTTATAACAGCTTTTCAGAAAAGAAATACGAAAAGCAGAAGTTCCTCAAATTTAGCAAATGACAAAAACTATGCATTATAAAACCCCAAACATATAAAGGTGTATGTGTGTATTTTTGTCCAACTCAGTGAGGTGGGACGTGCCCACTTATTCTCTAAAACACAGGATTGTGGGCAGTACTATAGCTCCTTTGAGGTGGATTGGAACATCCAGAGGTTCCTATGCCAAATGAACTATCCATAAGAGGTAAAGGCTTTGGAAATTTGTATGAAAAACAGCCCAATAGTGGTTAATAGTTTAATTTTATTACCTCTAGAGATTTCATGTTCAGGAGTTGGCCCATAAAGCAACTTACCCAAACAACAGCAGTTAGTTTATTGTGTTGTACAGTAAAAAAGATTGATTATGCTTAATTTTAAGTAGTGGGGAGATTGTCTCTGAAATTATATTATGAGGAAAAAATGGGTCATTCATTTACCAAGGCATTTTATTAAACATTTTGTGGCTTTTTAAAATGTGACCTGGGGATGTTGGGGTTTCTGTAGATCTTAATAAGGCTTTAATGTACCTTGATTTTGTATCCTAGAACACCAGTTACATTTAGTTATATTAAAAGTTGTTGGTTTTTTTACTTCTTCTTACACCCCTCATATTTTTGAAGGGAGCACATCGTCAATGATTTGTTTCTTATGCTATATTTTTAATGATTTTATTGCAGCCTGGAGGGCAGTGACTAAAAGGGAGCACTGTACTTAATCTTGGACAGAAAACACCCCCTTTAACACCAAAACATGGCTGTATATGAGCAGCAATTTGCTTTGATACGATTGCATGCACAGAAAAGCCCCAGAATTACTGGTCCCGTACTTTTGGTTTTTACCAAATAGGGGGGTGTAAAAGACAGCAGTAACTCTCTTAGAAGCTTTCTCTAAAAGAAGCACTCAACTAAACAGAAGTTGCTAGACAATGATAAATTGAATGGGATGAGAGATTTTACATTTAGTCAGTCTCAATCAGAGGAACTTTTAATAGCTTTATTAAGGATAACAAAAAACAGGTAAAACAACAAGTGTCTCATCCATAGAGTCATGATCATAAGGGTTAACTTACCATCATCAATTCCTAGCTCCTTCACTATGTTGGTCTGCAGTACTTAGTATTTTCTTATGGTTTTATTTCTTTTTGTCACAATTAAATATTTGATTTTTAAAACAAGTGCATCTTCAAATGATAATTTCATCACAAAGCTGGCCTTATGGAAAAAATAACCAACGAACTAAATGCTTTTCATGGTGTTACCCTTCGTGGCAATATTAACTATGAGTCTCTCACATCTTGTTTGGAGGACTTCGCGTTTGTAAGATTCTTTAAAAAATGAAACTTGTAGGTTTTCAGATAATTACAGCCTATTTAAGGTTCTTGAATAGGTGTTTGACTTTAAAATTGTCACTTTGAAGAGTTTGACATCTTCCAAGCAAATTCAAAAGCACATTAAGTAGGAGTAAGTGCAGTTATGTGGTGCAGATGTGTTTTTCTGAGTAATATTAGCTCATCATTTCCAGTTCATTTAAATTCTGTTAATCCTCACAAATACGCCCTTCATGAGCTTAGCCTCCGTTTCTTTTCTTATATGATAATCACAGTTTCTCCTTTACTTGCTGCACTTGTCAAAACCCAAAAGAGTTGGCGGTCTTGAATGAACGGTGATCACTGTGCGTGAACAAGCTCAGGAAGTGTCTTTCACATTCGAGAAGGGCGCTGACATTTGGCTTCTGGCTCTGAAAGGGATGCAACCGAGTACACCCCAATGTTTTTCCCTCGGATGACTAAGCAGAGTTCATGTCATGGGAAAGAACTTGAAATCATCCTGGAAAATGACACAATTAATTGCTCTTCTGTCAATCAGTCACACTCAGAGGGAAGTGTTTTCTACCTCTAGGTTACACAAAGCAATTAAGGTCAGACACACTTCCTTGTGTTTTCATGTCGGTCATGACACCATTCAGTTTTGTCTCCTTTTATCTTAGGTTTTTTTCTCAAATGCCCTGCAGATTTTTTGTGACTTTTCTTTTGATATATTTCTTTTGTTTTAGCAAAACATGGTTTCAAAAAATATTAATTTCATAGTTTGTTAGATTGTTACATTTCATCTTGTCAATCCAAATATTAATATTTACAAGTTAAAAGGATTTTAGGTACACATGCATTCACAGGACAGCAATTATTACTATACTTTACACGCTGCTGCTTTTTCTATAATCATCTGCCTGTGAAATTTTAAGCAGCCAGTGCCCTGGATAATGGCCTATGAGAGCATCCTATTAGGCTTGTGAGGTAATACTGTAAATAAATAATGCACAGTCTGATTTAAACCTCACGAGAGTTTAAGCCCAACAGAGAAAAAAATTGTGATCGCAAATCAGAGCTTCTGCAAGCACGGAAGAGAGACAAAGGGTGATTAGAGTGCCAAATGGCCTCTTCTGTCTTGATTTTTAAACCTGTTTATTCAAAGTTAAGCTGCCAAAATGGCTACGTAAAAAACAGTGAAATGTTAACACAAATACAGTGTAATTGGTTTGATATAGCATCAAATGTTGCTATGCTAATTTGAAATGGGTAAGATGACAAAATCAGAATAAATTCATGATTAGCAGATACCATAGCCATTGCCATGGAGCAAGAAACAACTTGTGATGTTCATCATTAAGCCGTGAAGTGAGTGCACAACAATTATTTTAGCAGTGATTAATCTCAGTGAATCTTTCAAATATTACAAATGATTAGTATTAATTAGCCTAAGGGTCCCATAGCTTTCTAACAATTATATTTGCAGAGATTCCGATCAACAAACCAATCATGTATTGGAGCCAGTTTGGTGAGCAGTAGTTATTATTAATGAGGCTGTTTTTGATCTGCAAACACACACTTGGTAGAAAGATTAGCTTCAGAAAGTCACTCACATATTTTTCTATGATTAGGCTTGGAAATAATAAGCATCAGATGAGACTATTTTTTAAGAAGTAAGTAGCATTAATAAGGGATCGGTAAGTTTGCAAAAATCTGTTACAATATCTGCCTGTGCTTACTTTGCAAAACTTAGCTGTTAGCGATTAGCATCAAGTGCAAGTACAAGTAAACTTAAAGTGTGACTAGTCTATGTCTTGAGTTTCTCCAATCTGGCAATTATTTTCAACTGATGGTGCAGTGATTACCATTAGTTAGCCTAAGAATCAGGTATTCAGTAAATGATCATATTGCAATATCATAAGTAAAACTATCAACAGTTTTCAATGGATAATTTATAGGTATTGGTATCATTAAGAGTAGAAGCTATTAATTAAACTCCTAGTATAGATAGCCATGAAAACCTTATGGTTTGAGTGTCAGGACACCTGGTTAACATGGAAAGTCTATGCTGGACGCCATCAAGTAGCATTGAGAGGTCCTACAGCACAATTTAAGGGAAGTATTGAGACACATAGCATTTCTTGTGTATCAACAGACATTTTCAATCACTGCAGAAATCCTTAGTCAAACAGAAATAGACCAGATGAAACTAATATGATGAGAAAAAGAAGAAAGAACAAAGTTATGAGTGAAACTTGACAAATGCAGAGTAGGAGAATAAAGATAGGAGAGGGATGAAAAGTGGTCCCTATGTGACTCAGCAGGCCAAACATATAGCAGCATAAATACACAAAATAGCACAGTATAACCTAACTATTTTGGATGAGGTATATGTAAGGTAGAGCCACGATAGGGTCAAGATAGAGACAAGGAGAAACATCTGTCCGAACGTAAATTCTCTCCCGCTAGATCGCTTTCTACCTCCCCCTACCTCTCTACTAACCCAACAACTAAACAGTTTTTAATTATAAGCTTTATTAAAAACGGAAAGTTTTAAGTCTAGCCTTAAAAGTAGACAGAGTGTTTGCCTCACGGACCAAAACTGGTAGCTGGTAGCCATTATACTTTTAGAAATCCAAAGAACCATTAGTAAACCTGCAGATTGAGAGCAAAGTGCTCTGTTAGGACTATAACCAACAATTAGATTGTTCCTTTTGTTCTGGTTCTAGTCGTGGGGGTCCTCTAGAACTTCTGTTGTTCAGACAAAGATGTTTCATAAAATGAAGAACAATACAAACAACCCAGCTCAGTTTCCTCACAAGGCTCTCATACAGATGTGTCTCTCAGGTGCTCCATTTAAAGTCCTTTTATGATGAATAATATATTTCCAAATTAGTTTATATTATCCAACAAACTCTGTTTTGTGTTGGAACCCCTTTTCACTTTTCAAGTCAAATGAATAAGATAAATGAACTTTTAATGATATCAGAATTAATTAATATGAACCTCTATTTTGATTTGTCTAAATGTTAGAAGCAGAAATTTGTATTGAGTGCTGACTCAACGATCCTTGTGTGATTTTATTCATAATGTAACTACGGTTTGACTAAGTAGAAAAGCTGTTTTCAGAGTTTTAAAAATACTTAAATAAATAAGGTAAGCCAGTAAGGCCTGCAGGACACATTACTATACTGTTTTTGTATTTCCAAGGTGAACTGAGGAGGAAGACAGCAGCAGCTTTGGTCTTTGATGTCTTCTCTCTGTCTGTGTTCGCTTTAGGATCCAGCGGATTTAAAGCACGAGGGAAGATGTTTGAAGTGAAATCCACCTCCGGGAAGCTGCTCTTCTCGGCGGACGAGCAGGAGGTAGTGGTGGGTGCGGAGAGGCTCCGAGTGATGGGTGAGTGGCCGGCTGGAGTGTTCAGATGCCCCCAATTCAGAGTGTGAAATTAAACTGTGAAGTGTGAGGTGTTAAACCTCAAAAAGAAGTTGAAGGAAGATTTTTGTCTCTGACGTCAGCTGGGCGTCATTTTTCTAATGTTTTTCTTTGAAGTGGGGGGGTATAAAACTGGCATGGATTAAATGCAAGGAAAGCTCACATTAGCATCATCAGGAGCGAGAAGTGAGGGCCTCAGATCTCATGTTTGAGATGACAACCTGCACATAGCGGATAAAGGAGGATTTTTAAAGCTTTTCTTCAGAGGGAGGAAATTTGAGCTCGGTCAGGAACAGCGATAGCGAGGAGCTCATATTTCCAGCAGGACTCAGGGGGGAAGATGTGACATGTAGTCCTTTAGACAAACGAGTTTTATGCTTATGACGGGAGATAAGAAGTGACAGAGCAGTTTTAACTGGACGGCCTCTGAGCGATGGAGACGTGACAAGTGATTTCCTGCGTGAGCGGAGAGGTGTAGCGGGAACAGTGAGGGAGAGAAAACACAAGGGCCAAAGAAAGCATCTGCATACAATTAAAGCTGCAACAAAGATGGTCTTGCAGTGTGATGGGAAATGTAATCTGCCCGCAGGAGGTGACAGATTTAATGTTGGCTTTCTCTTTTTCTAAGGGGCCGTGTCACAAGATTTCAGCATTAAATTAAATGGAAATTATGAAATTTGTTTGACAGCGAGGCCCAGCGTGAGGGTTATTACTGAGCTGCTGCTCAAATTACCATTTTCTGGGTCTGGAGGAAGGAGAAATTTATGCTGCCTGGGACCTCGGGAGGTCAGATATTCGACCAGGGAAGCTGAATAGATGATATGCTAAGTGGATGGATTTTGCTAAGCAATGAGTTCACAGCTCGAACAACCATCCAGTGACTTCACAAAGTCAATGGAGATTTCCAGCAGCAAATTATTTCTTCTAAACTACCTGCATACTTTATTTCTCTGTAGACATTTAGATGGGTCTTCACCATGCTTTATTAAGCAACATCTCACTCCAGGAGGGAACTATTACACAACAAACAAGTGAAAGGACATTTAAAAACAACACACTTGTTGTACACAAGTTTAAATCATTAAAAACACAGTCTTAAATTTATGGAGACATCACCACTAATATCTGGTTAAGTGTCCCTTAGTAGGTTGCACCTCCGTTGGGTAGTGGTGAGAGCCCTAAAATATTGTGACACACTTCTGGTCTGACATTCGATCTCCATTCTTGACAAAATTAGCAGATTTTACTTGAATCTTTAACCATAATAGAGTTCAGGTCCAGGGCATCCAAGAAGGTTATAACTACCCCACTTTTATCATGTTTCCAGTGAAATTTGCTGACTTATATGAAAAAAAATCTAAAAGAACAGTGTGCTCAGCAGGTTTTATGTTTAAGGACTCCTTAGTTGTTCCTTTCCAGTCCTACACTGGTAACTAACAACCTTGTGGAATAAGCTTAATATCAAAGCTGTGGAAGAAGAGTAACCAGTCTAAATGAGCGTAACGCTTTGCTTTCTAAATATTTGTGGAAGTCCTCAAGGAAAGTTCAATATAAGCAACTGGATGTTAAGTTTTCTAGAAGGGTTGGTGGAAGTATTTGTATATTTATGACCTTGCATTAACAAGTTAAAGTTTCAAATCATAAATCCTCATTGTAAGACCTTAGCAATACCTGACTGGAACCATAAGCTGTATGTGGGTTAAAACAAAAGGTAAAGCAGTAAC
>JAUZNJ010058821.1:0-28374 GCA_034780135.1 Jordanella pulchra
TTTTTTTTTTTTTTTTTATTTGTCATTTTGTATGCACAGAGTGCATACAGAACGAAATTGCGTTGCATACAGCTTATCCAGCCTTCAACAGTTTATGGGCCAAACTTTTCTATTTTACCTTCATTAAAAAGTAATCTCAGTGTAGCCTCTGAGGTGACGATTTCTTCGTTTACAGCTGTTTTACTACCAGCTGTAGATTAAACCATATAGTATAATGTATGCAAATGTACAACGAATGTAAGCAAATTTGCATTCTTAGAAACTGTTTTTTTGTTGTTGTTGTTGTTTTGCATCAACGGGTTTTCATGTTCAACTTGTCTGATATTGCAATGCAATGTGAAGAGATGCAAAGCGTCCCCGTGCTGCCACAGATTCATATATAACACAGAGATCACATGACACCATGATAACCTGCATTCAGAACCCATCCCATCCAGGCTCTTGACACTTTTTCAAGCCAAGCTGTAAAGAGGCGTGTTTGTCCAAAGTCGGTTCTCTCCCACCAGCAGGGACACCGATCTCTTAAGATTCACCATGGCCTCCACACTGACTTATACTCCTTTCATTGCTTGTTTACTGATTTCCTCGTTACTATTTGCTAATGTTTTTTGCGACGCCGATGAACAAGATGATGAACATGCAAAGCACACATATACTGTAGAAATGTTCAACGAGGCGGTACCCACTGCACCCCACTTTGTCATGTTTTACGCCCCATGGTAAGTGGAGTAATTAGTGTTTTTGAACGAGGTTAGGTAGATTAACTGGTTATGACTTCGGTTTGCATTTAGCAGTCAGTTTAAGCCAGGCGGCTCTCTCTTATTACTGTGGTAACAGTTTACCGGTAAACCTGCTAGCTAGCTTGTTGGGTAGTAAGCTACTAGCCTGTCCGCTAACTGCGACTTGTTTAGCTTAGATGCTAAGTTAGCATAGCATAGCCAAGTAGCAGCTTATCGGAACATTTGCTTTTCTATTATAAGGTTACTCAGATTTCCTTTTGTTGAGATAACGTTAAAACATTTTCGGATAGTAATGACTTATTCGCAGTTGTCGTCACTGTTTTTGTACCACATTAGTGAAGTTTTTAAAGTTGCATGGGAGTAGTTATGCTTACGTGGCATGCACTGATTCACTGTTATGTCAGTGGTTTCTAAACTGTGGTCCGGGGTCCTCCAGAAGGTCAGGCAACGAAGATGAAGATGGGGAGTTAAACTTTTTGTAAACTAGAGATGTCTAGTTTCTCATTTCAGAGAACAATTCCTGAAACTCTATAGTGTCATTTGCCCTGACTAATAAGTGTTGAGTTTTTAATAAGCTCTCTAATGCTGGTCTGCAATAATCAGAACCAAGTCATACAGTTCTGTGGGTTCCTCTTGACCATTTTCTTTTAAAGAAATAATTTTTCAAATACCAGAACTTAAAATTCAACCATTTATTGACCACTAAAGTAGTCACTGCCATCATTTACATAACTTAAGATGGTTTAGGCTAAATAAATCAGTTTGTAGGCAAGATTATGGAGATGATTGCATATAACTTAGCACCTAACCTTCATAGTTTTTAGACCGTTTTCTTGTAGGTGTTTATATGCTTTCAGTTCTTTAAGTCCAGGTACAGATGCAATACATTATAAAGTACATAAGCCCTTGAAGAAATGTGAAATGTTTGAGTTTTAAATTTGTGTCTTAGCCTAAAGAAAGCTGTTGTGGTGCTGCTATTGTCAGTGATGTTTATCGGGAATCTATCCTGTGCCTCAGATTCATCTACGGATGTTTGTCTATCCAATAAGAGCCTAGAATAAGATTTGTAGATAGTATTACTGCATTGTTGTTGTATTATCATTTAGGTTTAATGTTTGAAGAAAACCAATGATTTACTGTTGCCATTAGGTTATTTTGTTTTGCTTTTTAATTATTAAAGAGGCATTAGAGTTTTCTAAAGATACTGCCACCTGTGGCCAAAACACAGAACTGCAGCACTCTTATAGCTCACGCTCGAACAGGTTTCCTTTTTTTTTTTTACCTTATACGTGGTTTTCATTGGTGTCTTGAGTTGAGCTGGATGCTGGTTGCTTCCAAGTATCCATCAAAGCCATCTTAAATGTAACGCGTTGATTGTTTGCTAGGTTGGACCCATTTAACATGGATTCATTTGACGTCACATCTGCAGAGCAGCGCAGTAACATCAGGAAAATAAAGGGTCAAATAAAAAGGCTATATTAAATATATTTTACAGTCAAAACTTACGTAATGTCTCTTTAAGTGAAAAATAACTGTTTCAGTGTACCAGAATATGGTGCAAAAAAATGTTTCCTCTATTGTTTCCCCAAAGATTTTTGGCGTTATGTGTAGATATGTATGAATCTAGTACCTGACTGATTAGCTGGATCAGATATCAGATGAATGAGGCCGGACCAGTATTGCCATCCAGTCATTTCTGCACCACATCAGCTAGTGAGGACTTACAACTGTGTTCATTTGTTATGTGACGACGTAGACAGTTCATTCATTCAGCTGTTGTATCAGATCAGTGTTTGAATCGTCCGTAGGCCTAGCCAATGTATCCGATCAGAAAAAAATGGACCAGGCACTGTTGACTTGAGGTGCAAGTGCAAATTGATAACAGGGGATTATAATTCTTTGTTTGCATCTTTCTGGAAAATAACACCATGATATACCACATTTTGAAAGTTATTATCCAATTTTTTTTTTTTGTAATGTTGTCCAATGGAATCTCTTAAACTTTGTGTCCGTTTCCATTTTAAATAAAAAAGGCAGAGTTCCCTGATGCTCTAAGCTTTTACGGACCGTCACCTGCAGCCTGGAAGTTTGTCTACTTATCTCGCTCCATATTAGGAGGAGCTGCAAACATGTGGTGTAACGTGAAATCTAAAATGTTTCGGAGATTCAAACTCCTGCAGTAACCCAGTTTGTTATCGTCCTTCCAGGTGTGGCCACTGCCAGAGACTGCAGCCTGCGTGGAACGAACTGGGCGACAAATACAACGGCATGGATGAGCCACCTGTTTACGTGGTGAAAGTCGACTGCGTCCAGAACACCAAGTTCTGTTCCAACGAGCACGGCGTTAGAGGATATCCTACGTAAGTTCTGAATCATACACAAACCTAGTTAGGTGGGAGAGAAGCTCAATACTTTAAAAAATGACCTTCAAAACATGTTTAAAATCATGTCTAAATATTGTTTTGGGTTATCTATATTTTAGATGAATATATCCACAGCCTTGTTGTCTGTTTAGAGATAGAAAACCATTAAAGTAATTATCTGCTTGACTGATTTCCAACCATCATTGTTTTTCATATATGAACCTTTGTTAAAAAAAAAACAATTTTATGGCTGAAACTGCAGAACAAACTGGATTCAATCTTCAATATTAAATTGACTCCATTATCTAGTTTAATAAACCTCTCACAACTTTGAATAAACTAGTTTTTTCTGTTACCCATTAAGAGGCGATTCATCTTTCTGCTGACGTCCATCTACAGCCGCAGTCGCAAAAACAAAAGGTTCTTATTATTTTTGTGTGTGTTTTTTTAGACTGAAGCTGTTTAAGCCCGACCAGGAACCAGTGAAGTACCAGGGATCCAGAGATCTGCAGTCTTTGGAGACGTGGATGCTGCAGACTCTCCAAGAGGAGCCTGCAGTGGGTGTCAACCTCTCAACAATCCACCGTGAACTTGGTTTTTATGATGATTAAATAAAACAAGTTCTACCTGCTTCTCCTGTGCAGGAACCAGAGAGTGAACAAGAACCTCCTAAAGCGCCAGAGCCCAAACAGGGCATGTATGAGCTCACAGCTTCAAACTTTAAGGAACACATATCCAAAGGTAAAAAAAAGCCACACTAGTTGATGAGAAAGTCTATTTTTGTACTGCGGTCGTAAAAGGTAGCAGTTTCACTTTAGTTTGGTATAAAAAATTACTCTTTCAGTTTTCATCCACATTTCTGTGTTTCTGTTTCCGTCATTAAAGAAAGGAAACAGCTCATTGGTTTGAGTTAAATATCTGACTTGCATAATTCAGTCAATAAAAGCTATATGTTAAATAACTTGTCCTTCACCTCGAGTTTCTGAAAAAATAAACCGAAAGATTTTAAGCTCCACTTATGCTCAGTTTAGGAATAAATTATAAATAAATCAATTTGCTGTTAGGGTATAAAAAAAGGTAGATTCTAATAACAGCCATTGCTCCTTTTATTGCATCTTGGTAACTTTAGAGCAGTAATTTATCTGACTGTATAAAACCTGTATCTTTATTGTTGGTTATAATGGGAATTAGTTCATTTTATTTCAAAGCAAAAACCTTAAAATAAATGGCTCCTTTTTTGATTATTTTATTGTCATTCTTTTCCTTATTAAACTGGTTCTGTGTTCTGGATCCAGGTTCCCATTTCATTAAGTTCTTTGCACCGTGGTGCGGCCACTGTAAAGCCATGGCCCCCACCTGGGAGCAGCTGGCCTCCACCTTTGAGCACACTGATGATGTCAAGATAGGAAAGGTGAGTTTCTCGGCTAAAGACTAAAGTTTTGCAAGTTTTCCATAATTTCTTTGCTGTACTTTTTAAACTTCATTGTCCGGGATTATTGTTACTGCATGCTGGTAATTTGATGTTGCAGGGATGAAGTTGTGCTTTATCTGCTCTCTTTAGTGCAGGGAACTTTGTACTGTCCGATTATCTGTGTGACGAAGCAGGTTGGTAATCACATGAGCTGCCATATGTTTGTATGGAAGGCTCATAAACAAAGCATGGTCACAGTGATTCTGATGTGGTTCCTGTCTGTGACCCAGGTGGACTGCACCCAGCACTACGAGGTGTGCTCTGAGAACGGTGTCAGAGGATACCCAACACTACTGTTCTTCCACAATGGACAAAAGGTGTGGAAGCAGCCTGTTGTTGTTGGTTTGTGTGTTTAGGATTGACTCGAGTTATAATGATGCTCCTGCTCCTATGTTGTTTTTGTTTAAGACAGAACAATACAAAGGGAAGAGGGACTTGGACTCTTTCAAAGATTTTGTGGACAACCAGCTGAAAGCTGCGCTCACTCCGGAGCAAAAAGAGGAACCAGCTGATGAACAAAAAGTTCATGAGATTCTCAGTGAGGAGCCTGCAGAGGAGGAGGAGGAGGAGAAGGTGGGTGAACACAGCAGAGGTCTGATAAATGAGGAGAAAAGAAAACAGGCCATGCAGTAGGCATGTTCCTCAGAACAAATAATGACGCAGTTTCTGTAATAATAATAATAATTTAGGTCGTGTTAAAACGGGCTGATGTTTGCTGTACTCATTTAAAAAAAAAACAAAAGACTTGGATTTGTTTTGCTCAACAATGAGTGGAATATAAATAAAGTTTTCTTTTAAAACCAGACCTGAAGCTGTAGCATTAGTGATAGAAAAGTGGCCAAATATTAACAGGATAATCTGTTTTAAAAGCGCTGTCTATAGTTTTAATATGGGTTTATCAGAAACAAGAGCTTTCACAACTGACCTTAAGTTTGTATTTTCAGAGCTATTCATCAAGCTGTTCCTCTCGTTTATTATAGATCTTTGACTTTCAGGTTGTTTTCTTTAAATGACGGCAAGGAGACGATAACTGAACTGTGAAAGGAATAAACCCATGCACTTAGAAATAGGAGGGAGAGATGATCGCCCGCTTAAATTTACATGTAATCCATTAAACTTGGAGCTCCACATAAAAATAGATTTATTTAAAGAAGTATTTTTAAAATGCTTCTTTCATAAACTTGGCAAAATAGTTTTACAGGCGTCTGTTTTGATCTTTCTTTGCAGTTTTTATGTTTCTATCAACATTGGAGTTATATTGTATGGACTGAAATTAGAAAATATATTGTGATACAAGTTTCGGCCTTATTGTTCAGGCTTAGCTTCTGAATTTCAACAAACCTTGAAAGTAAAGTCCGTTCCTTAAAGCATGCTCTGCTGAACAGCTGCTAATGAAAGCCAGTCGTTCTTTGGTTTCCCTGTCGTCTTGACAGCAGACCAATAAAGTTTGCTCATCAGGCTGGCTGACAGTAAAGGCTTTTTATCTGGTTGTTTTGTTACTTCCTGGTAGAAGTTTAACCAATGCTGGACTATTGAACATTTCTCTGTTTCTACTGATGCCCTCAAACCTCTAATAGCTTTTTAGAGGCTCCTTTGCCATTTTCTCTGATTGTTTATCCCATTGTTACATGTAGTAACTATCAACCTTGTAAAGGTTTCTTATGCTTTAGTGAACAGGATCATTTTTGAGTCATTATCATCCATAAACTATGCAAACATTTAACTCCTACTGTCTTAACAGATTATATAAAGTAACGGAGGCCAGTCTTTCTTTCATAAGGTTTAACTTTATCTTCTCTGCTGTTGTGTTTTCAGTCCAATGTGTTGGTGCTGAGTGAGAGCAACTTTGATGAGACGGTAGCAACGGGCTTCACCTTTGTCAAATTCTACGCTCCATGGTAAGATCAGCAACCTAAACCCAAAAGGATTTATGTCTAAGAAAATATTTTAAGGTTTTGTCTAGTAACAAACACAACATTTCTCTGTTATTGGAGCTTGCTCTATAATACAATTTCAATGTGCTTAATCTAGAAAGTTCTGGTTTTCTCTGGTGTTGCTCGTCTTTTTATCATTTACTTTCTTCCTTCTATTTCCTACAAAGATCAGATTTATGGAACAAACAGCTGAGAAGGAGCCGATGTAGAAACCTCTGTGATTTGTTACTCCTTGAACTGCATTTGTTGCTCCAAACTAACGGCTAAAGTTCACCTAGAATTCAACCAAGCTAATGGCTAAAGCTAATGGGGAGAGTTAGCTTTGCTAAGCTAACTTACTTATTACAGAAAAATGTTGCTAATGGGTGATTCACCAGTTAATAAAGAAAATGAAGCCTTTTTTCACTCTTCATTCATGCCGTACGAGAATCCTTCTAAGAGCTGCTCTGTTTTATCTATTCGCATGAAATACCAATGATAGGATGGACATGATCAGGAATAGATAACAGTGACTCTACAAATAAGTTGTTTTATAGTGCCTTGCTAAAGTATTCGCCCTCTTGAACTTGTTAAAAAGTTTAAAATATCCAATAAATTCCCCACTTGTTGATTCTTCACACAAAACTACTATTTTATATATATATGTTTTTTTTTAATTACCAGTTTTAGCAAACATTAAAGTCTCTGATTTGATCACTTGTCACCAAAGTCGTGTTTATTGCCTATTCTAAATGTAAAGAAGCAGAAAATGCAGTCTGAGTTCCGTTAACGGCTCAATACTGTGACAGAAGCAGCTTGTTTTAGCTTTAGAAACCAAAACTGTAGTTAAATGAAACTGATTCGGTAAAGGAATCGTTTTAATGTACGTTATATTCCTCAGAAGAGCTGCTCTTCCCATCAGCACTGCAGCTCCATCAAAGCTCCGTGTTTTTCTGTGATTAATGCTCTCTTTGCTGTGTACTGGTCAGCCTCACGCTTTAAGCTTCTCCACAACCTTCTCTGCCTGCTGTGTACCTTTATCTTCATCATGATACTTTCTTTTTTGGGGGGGGGGGTTCCCAGAACAGCTGTATTTAAGCAGAGACTGAAAGTGACTTTTTTTTTCTGTGATTTTTCTGAATTCGGATTAATGTAGGAATCTCAGAGTATAAAGAGGAGAGTGCATTCGTTTGATAAAATCCTACTAAAATGCTGTGAAGTTTAAAATGCAGAAAAGGTCAAGGGGTGTGAATACTTCTATTAGGCATTTTACTTTGGTGTTTTTTTTTGTTTTTCTTAGACAAATTCTCTTCCTCAATTTTTAGAATAATTTAACGAAATGATCTCATTTAATGTAAAAACTATTAGACTGACTATTTGGTATTTCCTGCAAGTGAGTATTTATAGGATTGAAAGCAGGTTTATTTAGTTGCATGTTTTATTTACAGTAAGATCTGTGATCTGTCAGTCAGTAAAGTGACACACCTGTTGCTCTCCTGCTGTGTAGGTGTGGCCACTGTAAGCATCTCGCTCCGACTTGGGATGATCTCTCCAAGAAGGATTTTCCTGGCCTCACTGATGTCAAGATTGCCAAAGTGGACTGCACCGTGGAGCGCACTCTGTGCAACAAGTACTCTGTGGGTGTTCCTTTAAAAAGTCGCTCAAACGTATGTTAAATCAAACCCCTGATGGGCGTGTTTTTTTTGTTTTCTGTCCTCAGGTGCGAGGGTACCCCACGTTGATCATCTTCAGAGCCGGGGTTCAGGGTGACGAGCATCACGGAGGCCGGGACCTGGAGAGTCTGCACAGCTTTGTCATGAAGCAGGCCAGAGACGAGCTGTAGGAACAGACTCAGCTCCTCTTGGAGGACATCACCCCCGTCCTACAGCAGCCGAGTCCCAGGAGTTAAACCGGCGACAGAGTGATGTTAACATTTGGGTCTCTCTTTATAGACTGAAAAAAAAAAAAAATGTTTGGAATGTATTTTCTATAAATCGCCCACGTTTATAATCTTGTAAAGATGGTTAAAGATGCTGGTTGGGGCTGTAGAGGAAGTCTGGTGACGTCTACAAGCACTGCTCCACGGAGAACCCAAAAAACAGCCGCAGCTCTACCAGCATGTTCATTAAAAAACATGTTTGTTTTTCAGTATATTTCAAATGTAAGCCATTATTATTGCAGCACTTGAGTCAAAAGTCTGATGTCCCAAAGTTGAGGGTTACTTAAAGGTACTTCATGTACATCTACTGATGCCTATCTGACTCCTCAGGGAAACAACCAAGGGGACCAGAACACTTCATGATCACTCACCTTTGTCTTTTTATTTTTATACGTATTTGGTATCTTAAGTCATGCAGCAGTTTTTTTTTGGTTTTTTTTTTAAAGCAAATGCAGTTTTCTTAGATGGATAAAGGATATAAAGTTCACACATTTTATCTTTATTACTGATTGATTTCAAGATCAAATCAGCCTCATATATGATTTCTCTGGTAGCGGATTAAAATTAAAAATGACAGATTAATCTTTCTTGAATTTAAGTCTATAAGCACTTGACTTGTGGTTAAAAATGAAAGCTGAAGTTGCACCATATTAATTTTTTTTTTTTATATATAGAAATTTGCTACTTTTCTGGAGGAATTACTTCAATGGATTGTTTTTGTGATGATGATCCTCTTTGTAGCAAACTCCATCCACCTGCCTGTGTCCATTTTTATGTTCTTGACCCTGTTTATGTGAAAAACATGCTGTGATGTAGGACAAGGTTTTTTTTTTTATTGTCCAACCCAGGTACACAGACGGGCAAAACCGGCAGTATTTTTATTTTTTATAGCAGTAATTTCTTTTTTTTTCAAATACCACATGGTCTAAAATAAGTTGAATGACAGAAGTAAATTTTGTCTTTTTCATTGGGAATGGGTTGTCCTCCATCATTTTTGTAAAAACAAAAAAAAAAAAAAAACACAAGTTGCAAGTTGTGACATAAGATTTCATAATAAATTTTTCAAAAATCAGTGTGTTTATTTTTTATTTCTGGCTTTAATGTGGTATTTTTTTCAGTAAAAGGTGCAATAAATAAGCTGAAAATGTACACGTATTTACAAAAACAGTCTGAACATGATCACAAATGTAAACAGCAGCTTTCCAGAGGTATATAATATTTAAGTTCGGTTAGGCACAAAAGGTACTGTGATTGCTTTGGATACATTTTTTCTTTTTTTTGGTTCAAATATGTTCTCTTAAATACTTCATAATTAAGGCTCACAGTAACATGCTCAGATGGGAAGACGCTGCAGCTAAATCTGAGCATAATGTTGCTCTAAGGTTTACAGAAAAGAAACAGGCTGTTTTAGTCTCTGTAAATGTTTTTCCACAATCTCTTGTCTGGGTTAGACTTGTTTGTGAACTTTGGAAATGTAGAAAAACAAATGTCCATTTGTGGCATGTCGGAGGGTAAAAGGGCTGAATTTCGCTCCTTTTTGTAGAAAAACAAGAGTTTGGCTTCGAAATGCATCATGTGAAGCTGCATCTCAGCCTGAGCTTGGCAAATATTGACTCAGAGAGCATTATTTGGAGGAGTCCGCTGCTAAAACAGAATGCGGTCACTTTGGTTAAGTCCAAATTATATTTTTGGGAAAGTAAATATGGCTTGAGAGGAAAATACAGTAGGAAAGAGGATAAATACGAATGCACTGACTGATGCATCAGTTTACATTTGCTGTGAAGTTACCACTGGCCAAGTTTATTCCCCTTTGAATATTGCAGGTTGTCTATCAGGTGAGGAGGTGATGGGGTTAGCCTCAGAGGGAAACTGCTCTTTAGTCTGTCCCCTCAGACGTCATCCACCACGTTTTCCATCAGAGAGGAGATGGGGGGGCAGTATGACTGGTCCCATAAGAAATGGTTGGATTTTTTTGGGTTTTTTTAGCATTTTATTATTGAAATGCGTCCTGTTATCTTCCACGCTGATTGACAAAAGATGTCTGGCTGAGGTGAGCCTGTCCCGGTCCTCGCTGGTGATCGGTGTCAGTGGCAGCCACAGGCACGTACCACCATGTTTTTGTACTTCTTCAGGATGACATTGGAGTTGTCATCAAAGAAGAGCACTGAGATGGCATGGAGTTTGGTGGGGGCGCAACACGGCTTCGGTACATTCTCAGGGTTCATCAGGTGCACCTGGAAATAAAGGGAAACTCTTTATTTTCAGCACTTTTTCCCTCTGGAGCAGATTCTTTATACTCATGGACACAAATGTCTCGTTTACTCAAGGCAGCTCAATAGAAACCTCACATCACATTGTGCTGCGGTAAAGGATTTGCTCCAATGTGATTTTCCTTTTTTGTCTTAAATGTTTTTAGTGAAACTAATTTTTTAAAAAAGGAAACTGTATTAAATCTTTATACCTTAATCTTTCCTAAATATAGTTGATTCAGCAGGGCGATGATTTAAACCCTACCAACCTTTAGAGGGACCTAGACCTGTGTAATGATCTTAACCCTTTAAAGCCCGAACCATGAAATAATTGACAGAAAATTCTGATTTTTTAATATAAGAGTTTTCATTGAATTCTATGAAAAATTATGAAACAAAACCAATAAATTTTGTATAAGTTAAATTTGGTCATTGTTTGCATACATTTTGATACATTAGGCATTTCTGTATAATCTTTTATACATTTTCTGTTCCCTACATATTTCTGATTTATTAAGTCGGGTTCTCAAGAGTGAAAATATCCCACTGATGATGCAGAGGTCTCAAAAATTCATGTATCAAATATGGCCTTAAAGGGTTAAAATGGTCATTTATTCATATTTCATGTTTACATGAAAATTAGTCTGCACAGAAGAGTGAAACTGAATCTGTTTTTACAGCCGGATGCTGAAAAAGCTTGAAGGTGGTTGATGCTCCCCAAATAAGTTCAACCACTAATAAGGTTATGGAGTCAAATATTTCCTCACATGGTAAAAATGTTTCACCTAATAAACAAAATCATAACTGGATCATTTGTTAACTGAAACATTAAGTGTGACAGAAGAGCAAAAACATCTTCACAGGACTCTTAAGTCTTGCCTCAGCCTTTAATTCTCACATATTGAGTATATAAAGGATTTCTCTTTGCCCATGTTTTTTTTTTTTTTTACATACTTTGAAATGTTGGCCTTACAACACAAAGTAGCACATGACTGGAAAATCTTACATTATGTCTGGAACAAAAATATGAAAATTCTGATTTGTATGTTGTATTCAGTGTATTATTTAAGCCCAGCTTAGATGCAGCTGTTCTGGAAAGTTGACATTGGTGGTCTTCACGGTGCAAAACCTACCAAAGTGTTCAGACAACAACCTTAAAAACAGGGACAAAGCTACACTAGAATGCTTCAGATCAAGGGCTTTTGAGTGTTAGATTGGCTCGGTCAAAGTCCAGAACTAAATCCAATTAGACATTTGTGATAAGGGTCAAAAGTCCAAGATCACAGATACTCCTTTTTTTAAATTGACTGAGAGGGACTTGTTTTGTAAAGAAGAGTTGTACCACATCAGGCTGGGGGATCAAAGTAAAGGTGATTGAAGTTGTTTGGAAATAAAAGTTATATAGTTATATTCAATTTTAGCATCTATGATTCTAATCCTTTTTTCTCTCTACACACAATTATGCTCTCCTTTGTGTTGATCTACCACATTAAACTTAATTACCACCACCAAGGAGGTTATCTTTTCGGTAGCATTGGTTTGTTTGTTTCTTTTAAGGCAGGGACTAAGAAAAAATCTCAAAAAGTTCATTTTTATGAATAAATTTGTGAGCTACAGTATATGTTATGTTATTTCAAATTTATCAAAATCATTAGGTTAACATCGATACATACCGTTGCACCATTTCTATGTTGAGAAAACGTTTAAATTAGCACAATAACGCAAACATTGCATCAAATCATATACTGTAGATAAGTGTGCATTAGGTAGAGTAAGGTGGTCCTACCAGCGTTTGCACGATGGCGTGGTTGGTGGCATTCATGTGGCCGTTCAGAGGGAAAGAACACTCTCCATCACAGTAGTTGGCAGCGTAGCCTTCAGGGGCGATAATCCAGTCCTGAAGAGATACATTAGAAACTCAGTTTCCTTGAAGCACATGTCCTGTTTATTCTATTTGGTTTGTGTTAATGGTTTTACATTAAAAATAGAAAGTGAAGCATTAACTGCTTTAAACCCTTTGACCCTTTCCACCTGATGCACCATCAGCATTATTTTACTTTGCTCCAAGTGTTTGGTTTTTGTTTTAAGCTATAGTTTCTCTTTTTTTATCCCCCCTTCTCCCCCCAGCCTGTCATATAGGGACAGGAATCTTTCGCCAAAGCAATGTTAAGGGGTCATGTATAATTTAATGTTAGGTTTATATTATAACAGCAGTACACAGTTGATGTAATGTGCACGTTCAGGTGAGTAATAGCTTGCACTATTCCTCTAGATGTCAGTGGTGTGTCAACAGCTATCGGCATGTTTATAAAGATGGCTGGATCGCTGCCCTTTTCTCCAACTGTTTCTTTGTAAACTCACACCTGCAGGCTGACATTTGGCTCTGCTCCCACTCAGCTGTGTGTATCAGGCTCTTTCACTGTTTTTATCTGGCTTGTTAGGAGCCGTTTCTTATCAGTTCGCAAGAGTGGTCTGGTGTTTAAAGAGAGTAGAAACAAACACCTCCCCCTGCAGCTGCACCACATTTCCCTGCTTATTTTTGTCTCAGTGAATCGTCTGTGATGACTGTATGGAGATTTTTTATTTTTGTACATTTCACCGCATGTATTTGCATTTACTTAATCACTGCAACTAATTTGACAAAAATCAGAGGAAAACCCTGTTTTTTTGTCCTATAGTTGTTTAATTCAAATTACTTAAAAACTTTATGTTTGACATAAAGTTAAAAACAGGAAGTAAATGTGTAAAATATGATCGATATATTTTCCAAATATTAGGTGGAAAATATATAATTATGTTTTCAAGAGAGCATGCATATAACTTTACTTTAATTATAACAATAACAGAAAAAAAAACTAACAAGATTTAAAAGGAAAAAGCCTAACAAACTGTAGGTATGATGTTTTGGGTCACATTCAACATCATTCAGTACTAGTTTATAAAACTTCAATTCTGAGTTTTGATATTTTTCTCCCAGACAAAAGTAAAAGCCCAATAAAAAAATAATAATAAAGTCTTATTTTATCACTTAAACAAAGTAATAAATAATATAAAAGATGAGTCTATTTTTATTGTCATATAAAATAGAAAAATTAAGTTTTTTTATTCATGCCTCATCTCCTTTTTATTAAGTAAATATAAGAAGATCCTCAGCAACATTTTCTCTGTGCAACAGATTTTTCCACGATTGAAAGGTGAGTTAAATAATTTAAATTAAGTGTGTTTTCCCTCAATCTGAGCAGGTAAATAAGAGGATCTACCAGTGGAATTGATATTACCATTAAAATCAGATATTATACACTTGAAATAAGACAATGCAGTTATTTTTCCCTGCAATGAATACAAATTGCCTTATTCCATTGGCATGTGTCCCAATTACCTGCTCAGTTCAAGAAAAAAATGCACTTATTGTCATAAAAATTAACTTTATTTTCTATGTATCTGAAAGCACCCAGAACAGCCTTCACTGAGATTAAAAAAAACCTTAATTCTTCCAGCTTAACCATTTAGTCAGTGAGCTTTTCTAGCAGACTGACTCATAAGACTAGTAAATACAACAAAACTTTGTTAACAGCAGGAGCTCAATAAATGCTTCAAGCATGAAGATACCTGCCAGCCCAGCTCTCTGAAGCTAACATACAGCTCATGTCTTTTGCACGCCGTCTTCTGATTGCTGCTGTTGTAGTCTGAAACAGAAGAACAGAACTCATTAGGAAACATTAGGATAAGCTTAAAGTGAATTTAGCACCAGTGGATTTGGGCTGACTGGATTCTGTCAGCCTCTCAGCGCATGAAAAAAGAAAAACAAAAAAAAAAACTCCTCC
Source organism: Jordanella pulchra (assembly GCA_034780135.1). Taxonomy (NCBI): domain Eukaryota; kingdom Metazoa; phylum Chordata; class Actinopteri; order Cyprinodontiformes; family Cyprinodontidae; genus Jordanella; species Jordanella pulchra. The sequence continues at coordinate 14,500 of JAUZNJ010058821.1, forward strand.
CTCCACAAATGATGATGTAAAACACAATTAAATAAAGTGAAAACAAACATTACGCTCTGGGTCTGAGAGCAGAAGAAAAACACAACTGGACACGTGGAATACTGAGGTTGGGGGAGGTTGAGTCCAGGCAGCAGAGCTCATTACATGCGCTTGAGCGCCGTACGTGATTCACAGTCGTCCTCCAGATGATGCATCTGAAGGCGTGCCTAATTGAATTTTCCTATGTCAGCTAATATCTGGCTAGTTTAAGCACAAGTGGTGAGACGGTGACAACTGTGTTTATGGATTCTGCAGCCAGGCAGTTCGTTGCTAATTATCTCTGTTCCATCCTGCAGGCGCCACACAGAAAAGTACGGGTCTTGGTTTTCAGAGTTGAAGAGGTCACTGCTGGCAGTGGTCACCAAGCTGAAGTCAAGATGGTGACACTGACTTTCCAAATTCTAATATAGCTTCTGTGACGATGGTAAAGGTCCTCATTCTCACCCAGGATACAGATGTTACAGCAGTCTACAGATGGACAATCCTTCACATACACTGTCATAACTACAGTAAGGCTGATGTTGAGTCCTAATATGTTTTTGTATCCATTGGTGGAAGTCAGAGTACCCTGAAAGAACCCACGCATGCACAGAGAGAGTATTCAAACTGTAAACAGAAAGGCTCCAGCCCGAATTTCATCCTAACAACTAGACAGAAAACTTTGAACCACTCTGACTCTGTGATTTGATTGAACTGTCTTTATAAAGTGCCTTGAGATGACATGTGTGGTGAATTGGCGCTATATAAATGAACTGAATTGAATTGAGTTGAACTGCCTCACTGTAACTTTATCAAAACTGTTTCTATTGTTATTCACTGTCATTTTTTTAAATTATGAACTATTATTGCTTTCCGTTACATGGCATTGATTAAAGCTGATTAAATATTCAAATTACATGTTTTGTTTGTTATGATTTATGGATTTAACAGCACCTGCACAACTGCTTACACTCTAGTAGGTACTTTTGGTTTGTTATAAAAGTACTAAAACTTACATTTTAAATGAATGAAGAACAGTGAATATACATATTCTCAATAAATGGAGGCGGCCTTTTTGTATTTTTATCCTCCAGAGTTGTGCTTTAAGTGTGTGTCTGTCAGAGGAGGCATGAGTCAGAGCCCAGCCTGAGATTTGTCACTCAGTCACAACCACCCAACCTCTCACCCTCACCCTCTCGCCAGCCTTGTTTGGTCAGCTGGAGCTGCGAGGAGACACATGCATAAACGCGCACGCACAGACAGACAGTGTAAACAAACACGCTTCACTTATGGACGGGTCATTGATTTTGGTTCCTTGCATCTCGGTTTCCATCATTCATGAGCAGTGGCATTTGGATAACAAACAGTACAACACACCCACACATTAATGACCCCGTGTTTATGTGTTGGAAAGCCAAGGCCACTCCGGCGGCTCATTAAAGATTTGTCATTTAAATTCATCACAGCTGGTTGCGTTCAGATTTCATCATAAGGTTTAATGTCACTTCTAACAGCACCGTCCAGACCAGAATGTATTAGCTGGACTTGTGTCATAAGAAATTGGATTTACTACCCTTCATCTTAGGCTGAAAGAATAAAGAGGAAAGGAAATAAAAGTGGGATCCAGATGAATTTTATGTTCTGACGTCCAGCAGAATCTGGGTGGGTCCGTAGGGTTGCCTGAACTCTGTAGGTTGCAGGAAACTAAAGGTGACACAGAGTACAGCACAGAGTGGTGCCTTCAGGTCAAAGGGCCGGCTGTTAGCATCGGACACAGTCAGGTGTTTCCCTCGTTTATTGCTCCTTCCTTTCCAATAGGAAGGGCCGTTCACTGGCTGCTGGGTAATGTGGAAATACACAATATACTGTATATTGGTCGTCGGCATGCGCAGCTCCATGCTCACAAGCTATAAACGTAGGGTCAAGTGCTGGTCCTGCTTCCCTGTGGACCGAATGACCTTCCAGCATCCTCTGCCGCAGAGAGCACACACAGTTAAAAGCTGTAGTTCAGGAAAACATCCACACACCAGGCGACACGCTGGTCCTGGATCAGCCGCTGCAGAACGGGACTGTTTTTCCTATAAATATTCAAACGAAAAGTCCACTTGGCTTTGCATTGTTAGGAACGGCTATGCTGTGGAGAGTATTTATATACAGGAAACATCCTGGGACAGAGGAAAAACTCAGCTGAAGGGACAGAACCCACTGGCTAAGAAACTTGGCTGACCTGATTAGAACTTGAGGTGGCATTTATAGAGAAGGAAAAAAGAAATAGAGCTGTAGTGAAATACCTGGGGTCAATGATTAGATAGAATAAAAAAGGTAGTGTTTTTTGTTTTTTCCTCACACAGCCACAGACTTCTTGGAATTTTTAAGTAGTGCATAGGTGAAGAGGAACAATTATATGTTATTTTGCTTCTTTTGGTGTCCAATGTATAAAAATCTAAGAAAGCCTGTTGTGTGCATCTGTATCGACGCACCTTTACTCTAATCCTCCTGCATAAAATCAAATAAATCAATTCTTAGAGGTCATCTTCTGAAGGTACACAGTCCACCTGTATATTATTGATTCTCAGTAGAGATTCAGCTCTTCTATGAATGTCTTAAAGGTTTATTAGAGAGCTTGAGTGAGCATGAACAGCAAATAACACAGTAGAGAGATCAGGGATGAAGCATTATTTAGAGAAAACACTCCTCTGGATTTCGGTTACTGGAGGAGATCACACCATTGTGAACCAAGTCCAAGATCCTGAAACAGAACCTGGAATTAAACCACGGCGCAGTAACAACTGTCACTTTTTGGCACAGTTCAACCACACCCTGGAGCAAATCACTTCCAGGATGAGTGTTTGCCATTAGAAAAATAAAAGAACAAGAAGAAAAAAAGCACAATATAATCTGCTTAATCTGCAGAACATTAAAACACTTCAAGCAAGTCAATGAAAAGTATGAATCTTCTCCCTTAAAAGCTTTAACCATGAATGTATACCAACTTGTGGTGGGAAAAAAAACAACACCTTCACTGCATCGTAGAATATGGGGGTCCTTTACTCCAGCACGGGAAGGAAGATGATCAGAGTTTAAAGGAACAGAAGCCATTCAAATGACATGTGAATTTTAACTGAACATTTAAAAGTTCGAAAAAAAGAGGAAATTATGAATGAACTGCATTTCCATTTGGTTTGAAGCGAATAACCAAGAAACACAAAGCGCAACGCATTCATACGTCATCCACATTATAACGTAAAACAGGGCTGTAATAAACAGGAAGTAGTGGCTGCAGTCTAGCACTGACCACGGATCAGTAATGGAGGGAAGTTTTAACAAACGTTTGTTGCTATCAGACAAGTCGCTCTTACTTTAACGTGACAGCTGGTAATGGGGATGGATGTTGCTTCCAGCCATGTTTATGCAATAATAGAAACATCAGAAACAGCTGATCAGTTATGTGAAGTAAAGATGCAATAAGTTTTTTTTTTTTTTTTTTGCATTGACCCTTTCATGCAAAAGCCAATAACCAATTAAAGTGAGCATAATTTTTCGAATTTTGCCGTTTCCGTCAAGCTTTTCTGATGCAATACTTCAAAATACGCTCAAGAAAATAGCTGATGGAAGCTGGAAATGAAGCTAAATACAGGCTGATCCTGGTTGGAGACCTGCAAGAGGTTCTGAAAGACTCCAGAGTGTGATTGTAATGAAACAAAATGCAAAAACGCGACAACGTTTCAATTAATTCATGGCTAGGTATAAGACAATATAGCAGCATCCATAAGTCCCTTCCCTGTTAAATGTCTGTGCAGGTCCTTAGGCAATTTGCAATATGTGGTGCATTAAAATCTTGTAAAATGTTCCCTACCTTAAAGTGCACACAGCCATGTTTTATACATACTTTCACACAGACCCCCTGCTCCTTCATCCAGGTCTGCTTTATGATGCGTGACATTCAGCTTTGGGTCAAATCACAGCCAAGGGTTGGAGGGTGGTTGAAGCCGCAGTGCTGCATCCACACTCATAAGACGCTTTGTATGATGAATTACAAGGTTACTGTGGAAGCTGGTAACATGGCAAAGCTTGGAAATATTTAATAACCTCATGTTTGCTCTAAGAGACCTAAACTGATGTTCTATTCTGTCTTTTTTATGAATCTAAGAACAGAGTCTCGATGAGGTAAATGAAAATCAAGTCAAATCATTAAAACAGGTTTTACTTAAATGGAGAAATATTCCTCTTTTTTTTATCATAACAGGCTCCCAAAACAAAATAACAGATTTATTATATTCAAAAAGAAGTAGACAGAGTAAGAAAGTACCCCGATAACACAGAAATAATCCCACTCTTAAATGCCTTTAATCCCAAAGTACAGTTTAGGATTCAAAACCACATCAGAGGACATCAGGCTTTGCAGTAAGTTTCCCGCTCATTCTTTTCTTACACATCAACCTATTTTCCTTACATCTCACGGCCTTCAAAGAATCAGCATTTACAGTCTGTGGGGCTTTTTAAGAGGAATAAAGCTGATATTTACTGTGGGCTTTCATTGAGTGTAAAAGCCCAGATTTGTGGTGCCCATAAACCACATCTCTCCTTCCTGCTTGTAAAAATTTAATGCCACACAGCTACTGCTGAGCTCTGGCTCCCATGAGGCCTCCATTCATTTCTTTTTTCTTTCCCTAACAGACCAGAGGTGGTGAGGAACATGTAGAACAGACTACACATCCGATGCTATATTATGCAAACTTCAGCCGAACATGAACTCAATACTAAGGCTAAATAAAAATCATTATTTATCTAAAAAAACAGTTTAATAATTTGTCTTTTGTATGTAATATTGTCTGCTAAACACCAAAGTTATTTGGTGTAGTAGCAGTTTTCTTTAACTTGCATAAATATGGTGATTATTTTCTAATGATTTAACTCATGTACAGTTAAAAGCCCATTTGATTCATTGTTTCTTCTTTGGACATAAGATGTTCTTAGCATCAAGTCAGAATTTAAAACCAAAATCCTTTCTTCCAAAAGCTGATGGAAACTTAAACAGCATTTAGGGTGGTGTCTGTACCGCCCCCTTTTGGACCCTCTATGTGTTAAGTTGTGTCTTATACCTTTCATATCATCAAATTAATTTTAATATCAGATAGAGATAATATTGGGTCATGCAAAACGGAAATTTAATCCACCCGTTTATGAAAGCTAAAGAAAACTACCTTAATGCTAAGAGAAAAAGTTAGCATCATAACTCGTTGTCCAACTCCTAGAACCAACATCTGTCATTAAGTGTTAGTTACATTATAATAGAAGACATCCGGCTCACTCTTCTTTATGTTCTTGAGTATCAACAGCCTGTTTAAAGGCCACAGGATCCCCATTGGATTTAGGTTGTGTGTATGGTTGGGGGATTCCCAAGTTATCTAGGTTTTATCTTGTTTGTCTTTCAGCTAGACTATTGCTTAGGTCCTAGAGCATAACTCAAGTTGTTCTAAAGCTTTAATGTCACAAATGGTTGAACGGTTTCCCTCAGGATTCTCATAGAACAACAGAATTTGTTGTTAAATCAGTCAAGGTAAGTCAGTCAGATCAACAAGCAGCAAAAACCCCGGACCATCATATTAGCAACAAAGATGTTGACTGTTGGTGTTTTTTCCCTTTTCCTGATTGGCTATAACACTTTCATTCCAGGTGTAACGTATTGCACACCTTCCAAACAGCTCCAATATCAGAACGGATAAAAATTCATCAAAATCAGCAATTAGAATTGGCTCATAAAGTTGCACCTTAATGCAACTTTTTTATAAAAAGGTATAAACGTTTATGTCACTTTCCAAAATGCTGTGAAACAATAGTTAAAAAGTGACTGGTACAAAGAAGTCTACTTAAAGACATCTACTGACATCTTCATGTGGTAAAAGTTACTATTATTGATCCAACTTATTAAACTTAATATTGGACATTTTATGTAGGATGGATTTAGACAGAACACATAGGCTGGGAAAGTCTCATTTTCAACATATTTTCCCAGGATAGATCAGATCCGACCAAACTGAAATAGCCACCAAAAAAAGTCCAAGGAAGTCAAGTATTTGGTAGAAAAGCTTTAGATATGCAAAGATTACTAACAGACGATTTAAAAAAAATACAACTAAAAAACAATAGTTTCTTGTTCTTCCTGATTTACAGTCAGGGTAAATATTTAAACTTCCTGTTAAAAAAGGATTTCCTTTAATAAAATGGTAATGTGAACACAAACTGTGGCCCATAAGAGCAGTTTGCCTACCTGTGTTTAACCTGGAAACGAGTCTCTGTGCATACAAACATCCTGCTAGACCACATGACTCCAGAACTCTGTGCTAAAAACCAAATCCCATTGAATTCATTGAGAAGAAGCAGCGGCTGTTGGTTCCCACCCCTGTGTGTTGAATAACTGAGGAAACACAGAACGTTTCCTCAAAGTGCGACTCTTGATAAACTGTAAACCGATATTCACCTGCCTCCACAAAGCCTGCCATTCATAAAACTGCCCCCAAACTTTCTTTCACAGAAACACGTCCTTTGGGCAGAAAAAAAAAAAAAGCTGTAAATTATATTTATCGCAAGCGGTTCTGAAAATAGAAGGATCACGGGGTGCCATTTCAGATAGTATAACCACAGTGTTAGCTTTAGTGACATAAAAGGTTATTTAAGCCAGAGAAGGCCGCTGTGTGACAAACCACCACACTGTAGAAACTGGGCCGGTTGGAGAAAACCCCAAAGATCCCTGCTGTTCAGCTGACATGACTTCCTACAGAGTCCCAGCAGCCATGAAGACATGAAAGCAGGACACTCACTGACATTTCTCCTCTCCTTACTCTCCTCGTCCATTCAACCTTTCTGCTGAGGTTCATCTTTCTTCCTGTCTTTCATCACAGAGTTTATTAAACCCCGCGATGGAGCTCCGCCATGTCTAATTACTCTAACGGTAAACAAAAGGAGCTGGGGTGGGGAATGAGCGAGGAGAGGGCGGTGAAGGGAGGAGAGGAGTGACAGATGAAAAAACACAGCTGGCCGAGAGCCGTGTTATTATAATCCTTTAAGCTATACTGTTAGCTTGGTCAGTCTTTTAGCTAATGACTGGCTACACCTAATTACAGGCCGCCAGGGCTGCGCCGGGACGCGCTATTCCTTCCTCGGATGGTTGTTAACCTCCCCCGCAGCAAGGAGCCAAAGGCCCAACCCGATTCTTATTACCCTCTACACCCACAAAATGCCAAATTAACCTCAAAGGTGTTACATTGTTCTTTCGCTGAGCTTAGAAGGCATACTGTATGTGTGAATTAAAAAGGCAGAATAAGCAAAGAAATCGGTTCAATAATTCCCTGTTATATTAACTGTTTGCACTTTCAGTCAAAAAGTGAGAAACAAAAATGATTTATTACGTTTTCAATCAGGGAAATATTTCAAAATTAATGTTGCAGAAATGTATTTGGCTCATTCAGTCCAATTCAGTCATCTGGAAGATATTTATTCTCGCATGTTGTTTTAAATCCAACACATTAAAACTTTGAACACGGGGAAAGAAAGGTCAGAGATATCACAAGCATTTCAGTTTAGGCAAGAAGGTTTTCTCTTTAGAAGCATGTTGGACAACCTAAAGGAAGTGAAGCATTTTAATTGATTTTCTAATAAAACAATGTCCCATTTGAGGAAATAAATTAAGTAGTAGCCAAAAAAATTATCTAAAAAGAAAATCTTAAAGTGTGACATTCATTCGTATTCAGCGGAACCAACTTTTTCAGCAATCCCAAATACAACTGGATTCAGTTAAGGACTTTGGGTGGGTCATTCTAACACCAATACACATCAATAAGTTCAAAACCATTTCCATGTAGCTATGCTTCATGTTTAGGGTCCTTGTGGAAGATAAACATCAACCCCAGTTTTACAGCCTTCCAGTTCACATCTCTATGCAGGACTTAAAACGTTTCATACCAGGTAAGCTAGATAGCATATGTTTTATGAAAACACTGCATGACTTGTTGCTGCCCATTCACATCTGAGGCAACCAACAGACAAATCAGTCAGTTAACTTATTGTTGATTGTTTTTAGAGTTAGATGCTAAAACAGGGAGACAAATAGACCAAGTTTTAGACCGAACCTGTTTGCTCTTCAGGTTTTCAGCTCCTTGTACAATAAACCAGCCCTGCAGAAAGAAATGCTTTCCTGCAGAATAAAGCTGCTAAAACAATGTTCCATAGAAGGCATGTTTCATGTACAGTTGGGGTTTTGTATGACAATTGAGATTTTGGTCCCTTTTGACCAGCCCTGTCCCCCTAAAGTATATGGCCCCTGAAAATTGGAGTTTTCTTTCCACACCTTATTTATCGCTGCTCTCACATAAAGGACAAAGTTGTCTAGTTGCCCAATTGGCAGATTGTACCAGAGTTACCAGAGTTTCTCTACTCTCTGGTCAACCAGACCCTGGTCCAGCCTGTGGTCTGGTTGGGTTGTAGCTGGTATTCTGCCTACAGATGATGTGTTCATTGACATGTATAAAATACCAAAACTTTACACTTCTTCACATCTTTATCCCTGACCTGTCTGATCTGCTCATTGGTCTTCATGATGCTGTTTGTTGACTAATGTTCTTCAATAAACTCTACTGTACTGTAGGGTTTTATTTTATTATAACAGGCAGATAAAGGGTCATTTTATTTTGAGCACTATAAATGAATTAAATGAAATTTAATAGCTAGAAACTTGAATAATAAAGGTGAAGAGTCTGCTGTTTGTGCAAAGGAGGGTGTTATTTTTCTTAAACAGCATAAATTCACTCATGCTGAAGTTTTCAAGGGCATCTGAATGGATGCTTGTGTGGCCATTAGCAATTAAAAACAAACACATTGCTTCCTCCTGGCCTTAGATCTAATGTTAGTCTGGAAAAAAAAATGTTTAAGGGTGAATTTTAGGTGAAATATTTCTTTGAGTTTGATCTGCAGTGTCCTGAACTGATGCACTGTAGCTCTTGGCCAAACAGAGAGCGGTGGGGGACCATGTCAGTATTCAATTGTTTTCCTATCCATCGTGGACTTCTCATCTCACCAGTTAGTGATGCAGTATTGAAACCATATGCCAGCCAAAATTCCTCCTGGATCCTCCCATCCCGTCCGATCCCTGCAGTCCTCCACTTGGCCATGGAGGCATGGCTGTCGCGAGGAGGGGGCTCCAAACCCAGCTTCCTGTGCAAGATCTAAATATTTACACTCCCAGTTGTGCTGAGTGGCGAGGCAGAGAGGTCTTGATGTTTTGGGTTATGCAAAGTGCATATCTAACTGATTGTCGTCATTGGACAATTTCTTTGAACAGATTTTCTCATGTATTCCTCATCCTCTTGGTACAAACAGGGAAACAAAAGTAGCCTAAAGGTTTTTATTTACTTCTGAAGACTGGAATTAGCTTTCCTTCAAGTCATTCTGACTCGGAGGCAAAGATGACAGCCTAGCTGAGGAGTATGAGACGTTACATAACAAACCATTAGTTCAAAGCTGTACCACCTTAAGCTCAGTAAAATTGCAATTTTGAAGCCTGCAAATGTAACCTTCCACTTTGTTGTTTTTTACATTAGTTACGCCTTTGGAGAAACCTACTGAAGATGGTCTGAACCAACAGAAAACAGAGCCAGCAAACTATTTGCAGAGAGCAGCAGTGAAGCAGCACAAAGCCAACCTGTCCCACAAATACATCTGTTTACCGTGCAGATGCTAGAGTCATTAAACAGAGCCGGCGAAGCGAAGCAGAGGTAAATTGCCTTCCAGGTAGCCAGTCAGTCAGAAGCTTCTATTTGCAGCACTTATTCAGAGCCTAGTTTTTGGCACCAGGCGGTAAAAAGGGACTGAGCTTTGCCCAAGATTTCAAACCGATCTATAGTATGTATGCAAAAAGTATTTATAGTCGAACTGTTAGCTTTAATTTGCAGCTTTGTGGCTGGTGTTAAAACATTACAGCTCCTACAAGATGCACAAGTGTAATTTGTAAATTCCCTTTCTGCAAGGTCAATCAGGTGCACTTATTCCAGGCCAATGTTGAATGTAAAAAGGTTTTACCCAAGTACACACATCATCTGAGTGACCAAGAAGTCATAACTCAATGTGTGATCTTTAAATAGAGCCACATGATGAGCAATGGAAAGGATTTTATGTGTGTTTTTGAAATAAGCTAAAGCTAGATGTGTCCGATTGGTTAGAGGTTTCAGCTTGTTGAGCTTTTTTAAGTCATTTGCTCTGATGCTGTTACCTACACAGTATTTCATTAGGTTTACCTTTAAAAAAGCCTATTTTCTTTTCTATTTAATTAATTTGCTATTAGTAGTTTTAGCCAGTTTAATATGTCTAATGCAAACTAAGAGTTTGACATTTTAGAAGCAAAACAAAAATTAACCTATTGGATCAAATATGAACAGAATAGCTTGTTCCCAGTGGTAACATATTATTCACTAAGGTATCAGAGGATTGTTTAATTGAGTTAAGGTGATTATCTGCCATTAAGTCACAGTCCCTTCTGTTTTTGCTGCCTGCAGGCGCCTCGCAGATCCAACATTTTGTTCTGTGGACGTTTATAAGTTCCACGGTGGTTCATTACTCAAATTAGGCGGGGATCAAAGCGATATTAAAAGCAGTCCCATTGAGCGCCAGCTTCAGTCACACAATAAAGCCTCACAGCAGCAGCTTAGCTTTAGGCACCGTACATTTTGGGCCACAATTACTCAGCAGGTGAAAGGTGGGTGTGCTATGGGTGGATTTCATTTGAAACGCTCACAAAACTAACAAGATGAAGATTATCCTTTTGTCATTACATCATTCAATGAGTAGTTAACGGAGCGAACTGGAGTTTAAGGATGAAGTCACCTGTCATGACAAACCCTCTGAATATTTAGCAGCATGATTATCCACTTTAAAGCAGAATGAGCTTAAAGCTCCTGGTATGTTTTGTTTTTACAGGGAATTTAAAAGTCTGATCAGGCTACCTTCTCCCTTAAGTTTTCAGTTACCCTTCAGTTGTTTCTTCTGTATTGTATATTATGATGCAAAGGAGGATGAATATGACTGAATGCCACGCTTTTCTTATTTGATTTTTTAAGTTTTAAAAGAAAAAATGTCATTTTCCTTCTCAGTATGATTGAATGCTACTTTGTGATCCTCTACCAAATAAAGACCTAATAAAATATAGAAATGTTATGTTGCAGGGCTCTATACAGTATGAAAACCAAACCCTGCTGCATCCCCTTCTTCCTGTCCAGCAGGAACATAACTCACTTAAAATAAACGTGCAACTTTTTGGAGCTTAAATTTGTGTCCAGACCCTCCCAGCAACAGAAATCACCTCCATAAATCACAATGGAGGTTGAAGACTCATCCTCCTTCAAGCCTTAAGGGGAAGCTGCAGGGAAAATAAATCCAGGCCTGAGCTACAGCTTCAGTGTAATAGAGGCTGATTACATAGAGATCCTGCAGGGGTTGAATTCAATTTATCAAATACTTCAAAAGGAAATACTTTAACCAGACCAAGCATATGCTGCAGGTTGGACATAATTCATGCATCTACGAAGGTTATTCTCAGGTCAGGTTTGTGTCTTCCTGCATTCACCGTTGCTCTGTGTGATGAGATCTGTTAAGAGTTTATTACTGACCTGTTAGGCCCGGCCCTCTGGATCCATCTTGAGGCTGTGTGGATCGGTTTCGGTTCTGGTGCCGCCGTTTGCCCCCAGTAGAACGGGTTGAGCGGATGTGCACCTCGCTGACCTTAAAGAAGGCCACCATGAAAGGCTGCTTCTCTAGCGCACCGTCACGCCCTACGAGCCCCGCGTCTTTACAGCTGATGGTCTGCCCTGTTTGGAAAAGGAAGCAGCAGTTAGATACATTTCACAGCCCCGTTTTCTTCATTGGACAGGTTGACTTTTATATAGAGATAGAGAGATGCATCTTTTTTCTTGCAACGGCATCAGCTGATACTTGCAGGTGTTGCCTGATTCTTTAGTGCATTCAGTCATGCCTTGAGATCCAGTGCAGCTCATGCATTGCCTATCCCTCCATCGATCCACTGCTTATGTTTAATTAGCTTTTTAAATGCTTCTTTTTTTATCAAGACTTGTGTATCATTTCTTATCATTGTGTCATTTTTAGCATAAAATGGAGGAAGAGAAATCAATATTTGCTTCAAGAGCCCTAAAAGTCAGTATCAAAATCAGTAAAAAAAAACTGTATCAGTCAATCTCTACTCTTATGTTCTGTTTTTATTTTACATCATAAAAACTGGTGGTGTGTAAAACATGTGAACCTTTACTGATCTGTAGTTTGTCTGGATCAAACCAAAGGTCCAGCACTGATCTGAAGCTCCTAAATCCTGGGTTTCTTACCGCTACTGGTCTCTACGCTGACCTGCAGGCCCAGGTTATGCGTCGGACTCATCACCCAGAGGTTGCTGGTCGCCGTGATGTCAAACTCCAGCCATCCCTCCTCGGCAGCCCAAAGCCTGCGAGACTCCAGAAGGAACAGGTCTGCCTCCCTAAAGTAAAAAAAAAAAAAAAAAAAACAAACAAAAAAAAAAAAAAAAGGAAAGGTGAACCACTGTTTCAGTCTCAGGTTATTTTCAGCTTCTAACTGGTTTTCCTCCATAACTGTGTTCCTACATCGTCCCCTTAAATCTAGCCTGCTTTCTGTCTTTCCTCAGGAAAATACTCTCCACTACGCTGCTGCCACTGCCGTGCTTCACTATGGGAATAAGAATAATAAGCACTGATTTCCCACTTAGCATTTTCTATGTTAGCCTCTTCTGTTTGGCTCGAGGCAAACTGTAAACAATAGTTTTTACAGCTCTTTCCAGACAATGGCTTCTATTTTGATAGTTGGTGTTTTAATGTAACACAAAAAACTCACATTAACTCACAACAAAAATTCAAGCTTTTAAAAAAATAAGGAAATACATCGAAATGCTCAACACTCAGTTCTGCTTAATTTAAAGAAGGTTAATTTTGAATATGAAATAATAGAGAACTCTTCAACAATTACACATCTGCACAGAAAAATCATACTAATAGCTGTGGGTTTTCCATTTTAGTTATGTGTATGAAATGATAATGCTGCCCTGTTGCTGGGACTGAATCATGGCCCCCCTTCTTTCTACGTGGAGTTTTTAAAGTCTCCATGCATCTTTAAATGTTGTCTCTGGGTACTCTGGCTTCTTCTCACAGCCCAGAAATGCAAAAAAATAAATAAATAAATAAATAAAAAATCCTGGCTATAATCTGCTCAGTAGGAGATCTCATTCTGACAACAAATTTAATGAAAATAAATATTAAATTCTTATTCATGTTGTAAATTCTTTCAATATAATGTTTTTGCTGCTGTTTTTTAAAGAGATTACACATTTTCCTTTAAAGATCTTTGTCTATGCTATTTGCATACTTTAAGGTTTTTGTTTTTTTATAGAGGCTTTTACTTTTATTTTGTTAGATTAGAGGAAGAAAAGAAAACAAGTACAACAAGTATTTTTGAATTGAATAGAATTGAATTTCATTCTCAATATCGTCCTGAAAGCTGATAAACCAAAGTTCCCACTAAACCATTCTGCATCATTGGTGATAAACTATAATGATTTTATTTTTTCTTTGTTTACTTGTACATCATTTTGACTGAAAGCAATTGTTTCTTTTTCTTTCTCTAATACAGCATGGACACATTTCACTGTATTCTAACAGATACCACAGTTAGTTTTGATGAAAGTCATTCTACATCAGGGGTGTCAAAGTGGTTCCAGAAAGGGCCGTGTGGCTGCTGGTTTTCTTTCCAACTTTCCACTTGTTGAGATGAATGGAGTCTGGTGTACTGCTG